>CAEFZY010047090.1:0-13784 GCA_903066815.1 Brachyrhaphis roseni
ACTTCCTTCTTCACCAGATGGAAACAAGATGGAGGATCAGATTTTAGTGTTGGAGGATTTCTCTTTAGTCTTTGGCTGAAGACCAGGAGACATTTCTGCTGCTAGAGCTAGGCTAGCATGTTAGCTTTGGCTGTATTTACCCAGAATGCCCTGCGCTGTAGTCCACTTCCTGCTTTTGGAGCGGTCTCCGGTCTTCTTGGCGCTCACATTCAAACCGAACCCAGACTGAGGTTTGGAGGACCAGAGGTCAGAGGTCAATTAGAGGTCACACCTCACCTGAGTTGGATTAAAGCAAACTGGACCAAACTGTAGTTAGTGAAACACGGTGGACTGAGAGATCAATACTAATGGTCTCCTAAAGAGTTTAAAGGCTGATGGATGGACTTCATGATTCATTGATTTATTGATTCATTGATTGGACAGGAGGAGAACTGCTGCATCTTTTCAGCATGAAGCAGTTTTTATTTTCAGACAGAATGGTTAGCAGAGGAAACTGAACATTTCAGAGACCAAACTGAGAAACAGTCCAAACTTCACATCAGGAGAGTCTGGAGCCATAAATACAAAGTCACATGACCAGTTAACCTGGAGAATACAAAAACACACAATATACACATTTATACAGTGATGACCATTATCCTTCATCAGCATCGTCCTGTTTGTTATTCCTCAAGCAGTTCTTCTTATTCTGCAGTGACTTGATGTTCAGAGCGGAAACCTGGAGTCCCTCAGGGCCGAGTGATCGGCCCCTTTTACTGCCAGGTTACAAACGAATCAACAAAGCAGCAAAACTGAAATAAAACAGTTTTTACAGTTAACCAGGTGTTGTACAGACTTCTGAAATCAGCCAAGTTTTAGTTTTACCTGAACTTCAGGTGAGATGAATGGAGAAGCTGCCAGTGAGGAGAGCGATCGATTCTGAGCTGATCAATTATTGAAACCGGCAGAAACACTGATGTTCTTTAAATGCCTCCAAACTTTTGTTTTTACACATTAAGACAACAAAATCCTTCAGTTACTGTTTAATGTGATTCCAGTCAGCAGGTCAGACATTTCAGGTCAGTGCAAATTATTTATAATTATTTATAATCATTCAGGATTTCACTACGACAACAACAACATGGGAACCAAATAAAATATAAAGTATAATGTGACCTTCATCAGTGATGGATGAAGGTCATCCTTCATAAATAACCAGAAAAATCCTTCAGATAGCTGAACTCTGACCTGGAGGACCTGGAGGTCAGAGGTCAGACGGCACGCCGGTCGGTAGCATGCATGGTGGGAAGGGAGCTGCAGCCGAGACACTAAACGTCGTCAAATATCCGATTCCGAGACGAAGACATGGAGAGATAACGTCCAGCTGCATGTCTGGAATACAGAAAATATTATTATTAATAAACTGCATGATGTAGAAATTATACATGGCTCTGGTGTGTGATGGTGTGTGTGATGGTGTGTGTGACGGTGTGTGTGATGGTGTGTGTGACGGTGTGTGTAGGACTTCCTGTCTACCTGCCAGCCTCGGCCTCCAGGCCGTCGTCTGTCGGGACGTCGGCGTTGAAGTCCAGCGGTTCGGCGTCCTGCAGCAGCTCGATTCGGTCCCTCTCTGCCCGGCCGGCAGAGCGAGAATACTTCACCTCTGAAGGCCACAAAGAGGTTCTGTTAGGGTTCTGTTGGGGTTCTGTTGGGGTTCTGGTTCTGACTCACGTCTGTCCCTGCTGGACTCGGAGTAATTGGTCTCCTTCATCTCGTGGCTGCTCCGGTTCCTCGGCGCGAAGTCCTCCCTCTGGTTGCCATAGCGCTCCTTCCACTCCTGAAACAGACAGACGCAGTGAGCATTCCCTCCAGCAGAGGGCGGCGAACCGTCGTCATGTCGCTCGTTCTTCCTCTCACTCTCCGTCGGTTCTCTCCGTCTTCGATCCTCTGCCTCTTCCTCCTCTCTGTGGAAACAGAAACCGGTTTGAGGAACGTTCTGGGTCGCTTTGATTTCGGCCATCTTTACTCCGCTCTCACCGCGTCGGATCAGCTCCTTCCCCTCGTCGATGAGGTCAGAGGTCATCTCGCTGTCGTCCATGAACTGCTGGAAGCCCAGGAGGTTCAGGCAGCGCGTTCCCAGACTGAGTCAGAGGGGCAGCAAGTTTTCTGATAAATTTACATTTTCTACATTGTATGTAATTATTTTCCACTAATTTTGAAAAGAGTGGGATCCTTTTGGATCCTAACTGATCCTTTGTAATCCCTGATGGCTTGGGTTTTCCTCGCCCCCCCAGCGGTGTCATGGCGGTCTCACCGGGTCAGTGAGGAACCCGTTTATAGCTGCTTCCTGGTCCAGTTAGTATTTTTGGTTTTAGATTAGCCAGTAGCATTTGATATTTTAATACTGAAATCTTAAATTTAAATCAATATTTGATTGTTTATTATAATAAAAACAGGAATCAATCATATAGATGTTTACATATTATTTAAACATCAGTGAGGCTCTGACATCATCATGTTATTGTTTACATTCAGACATTAAAGGGCAAAAAGACGATACTTTTAATGCCATCTATAGCCGCGCTGCCAAGTAGAATAATTCTGTTAACTCAATGAAACTTGTAAATATAGATATTATTCATTTAGATGTTGCTCAGCAAAGAGGAAACCATTGAAGTTCAACTCAAACCACCTTTTTCTCGTTGCCTGTAGCTTCACTTATTTACTGTATAGTAAATAAAGTCACTGTCTCTTCCTCTGCAGTAGAGTCTGAATGTCTGGATCATGAGCGCCCCCTGCCATCAGACCAGAGAACTGCCTGAATCTGTTCTCTGGTTTCTGATCGCTGCTCAGCACCAAACACGTTACACACACAGTTGGTGACAAAAACACTGATTATATAGATAAACTAAATGATGGAAAATCAGTTCATATATTAAATGTTTTTAACCATTTTATTGGTGATATTCAGACAGAAGGAGCATTCAGTGCAGGTGAGGCTCAGATCACTGCTGCATCACCTGCTGCATCACCTGCTGCACTTCTAAATATTTTAATGGGAAAATTCAGAGATTTTGAAGAAAACATGATCAGAATTGGATGTTTTACTGATGTGTGTTAATAAAGTTTGACTGACTGAATGATGTCATCATCTTCTTCCCATCTGGGTTAAAGGTCAAAGGTTAAAGGGAAGCTGCCGACCTGAAGTAGGTGGCGATGCAGAGGATGACGATCAGCATGGGGTAGTAGATGTAGAAGCCGTTGGCGATGAAGGACAGAACGCGCATCGAGCCCATGATCTGAAACACAGAGGAAGAGCTGAGCCCGGTTCTGGTTCTGACCGTGGTTCTGGATGCGGCGATCTCACCGAGGTGTAGGCCGTGGGCAGCTTCTGCTGGTGAGAGATGGCCGAGTCCATGTGGATCAGACCCAGGAAGTTCAGGCAGAGAGGAGGAGTGAGACGGCAGAACAGCCTGAGGAGGAACCAGAGGGAGGTCAGGACCGGTTCTGGGTCAGGTCCGGTTCTGGGTCAGGACCGGTTCTGGGTCAGGACCGGTTCTGGGTCAGGTCCGGTTCTGGGTCAGGACCGGTTCTGGGTCAGGACCGGTTCTGGGTCAGGACCGGATCTGGGTCAGGTCCGGTTCTGGGTCAGGTCCGGTTCTGGGTCAGGACCGGATCAGAACCCAGAACCACCCAGAGACCCTGAACAGGGTCAGCAACGTTTCTACTGTAGCAAATATTAGATTTAAAAATTAAATAAGATAAAAAACACAAACTGCAAAAAACAATAAAAATACAAAATCTAAAATAATAATGAAATTAATCAAATAAAAAAATCCTTTAAAACTTTTAACTCCAGAGATCCTGATGATAAAGCGTAATGAAGGAACTGTAGCGCCCCCCACTGACATGCCGCTGAACTGCAGGCTGTAGGCGTCGGTCTGGTGGTGGGAGGCCAGGTAGTAATAGTTAAAGACCCGGATCCGAAACACGGTGGAGTAAACGCAGGTGCAGAGGAAGAAGATGGTGATGAAGCACGCCATCTGGTGGACACACAGAACATTACGCCTAAACAACAACCTGAACAGGAATCACCAGAGAAACAGAGTCCAGGTCGGGACCGGACCCACGGCTCCGGGACCGGACCCACGGCTCCGGGACTGGACCTGGTACACCAGGTGTCTCACCTCGATGTACAGGTAGTTGTAGTCTCTCTCTGCCAGCTGGATGAAGACAGCAAACAGCGACAGGACGGGTCGGGTGCTGAAGAACGTGCACTCGGACCAGACCACGGCCACGCTGAACAGGGTCAGAACCACCGACACCAGCCGGTAAAACCAGCGCTTCAGGAGGCATTCCCAGTACCACTCTGGGACAGAAGCACAGGCAGGTCAGAGGTCAGGGCCTGTCCGGGCTCCGGTACCGGCGGGGAGCGGCGACCCACCTACGGTCGGGGTGTAGACGTAGCGGCTGAAGCGGCCCGGCGGCTCGGCGGACTGGAAGCTGTGGACGAACTGGTGGCTCAGACTGGTCTCGTTCTTGGCCACGTCCTCCAGGTGGACGGCCTGCTGCAGCAGGATCTGCCACTGGACCCGGGTCCGGTTGTGCCTCTGCACGGCGTAGATCACCTGAGGACGGACGGCGGGATGAGACGGCGGCGGCTCCGGAACCGGGCCGGACCGGCCGCGACTCTCACCTGCTTGTGCAGCTTGACCAGACTCTTCTCGGTCGGGTACGAGTTCTGCTTGTCGTCAAAGTCTTCGTAGTCGTCCATGTTCCGACCCATCTTCTCCTGGTAGTCCACAGGACACTGGGGGGTCAGAGGTCAGAGTCAGGGGTCAACTACACCGGATCCGCCTGCATCAAAACCATAACCGGCTGCATACCTTCCTCAGGATGGTGTCGATGCATTTCCTCAGCGGATGGTTATACTTGATGGACTCGCTGACCTTCCTCACCTCCTGCAGCAGAACACAGCCACAGTAGAACCTGACCAGAGCCAGAACCAGAACCCAACAGAAGCCCTCGGGGCCACCCACCTCCATCACGTCCTCCAGGTTCTCCTCGGCGTCCGCCTTCTCTGTCATCAGCTTGGAGGCCTTGAAGTAGGTCTTCATGAGCAGGTGTCCGTGGCGCGAGGCGTTCCAGTAGGAGCGCGGGATTTCCACCAGACCGTAGCCCAGCAGCAGAACCAGCAGGAACAGGCCCCACGTGTTGGCCGCCGTGATGCCGATGGTCTGCAGCTCGTACCTGGGGAGAGGGAGCACCGGGTCAGGAGACCTGGTCAGGAGATCGGGTGACCTTTTGTTTGCACCGTACGCTACACTATGGAGAACCACTCAGCTGAAGCTAAACCTGCTCCAAGCTTGACCCAAAGGTCAGAACCAGGCAGTGACCCGGGCCAGGACAGCACGCCTCACCAGGACAGGTGAGACAGAGGCCAGTCGGGATGAACCGCCACATAGATGAGCAGCGAGCCGAAGATCAGCAGGTAGGTGCCGTAGTAGATGGCGTTCTCGATGAGCGCCGTCTTGATCTTCCCGGTGATGGAGAACCCTCCGGAGCGAGCGTACGACTGCATGAAGGGCAGCAGCAGCCTGGGAACAGCGGCAGAGGGTCAGAGCGGCTCCAGAACCGGCCGAGGGCGGAACCGGGTCCAACCCACCAGGTGAGGCACTGAGAGGTCCAGTACACCACCCTCCAGAACACGGGCATGATGCCTTCAGGGATGTAGCTCCAGGGCCGGTGGCACGGCGACGGGACGGTCCTGGAGACGGAAACCAAACGTCAACTTCCATCAGAACGGGAAAATCATCCAATCACCAAGATTCCAGACTCTGACTGACCACAGAGTCCTGGTCAGGAAGTCTGGAAATATCACTGGTGTTTAGGTATTATTAACAATACCTAAACACCAACAATAAAGTCATAAATAATCCAAACATAAAAAAGAAAACTAAAACAAACAAACAATGTTCAGCCTGGTGGGGGAGCAAGGAAAGCCTGGTGGCCCGCCAGGCTGAGGATCCTCTGAGGAAACGGTTCTTTTTCAGAAAACCCAAAAAGCAGCAGTGAGAAACTGAGGACGTTAGAAAGAGAAACACAGCAGCAGGAAATGGACCAAATGTTTGGTCCCAACAGAACCGACGGTACCGGACCACCGCTAACGTCCTGCAGACGGGAGAAAAACGAGCCACAACTGTTCATTAATAATCTCTAATTATCACCTGACTAATGAACCTTTGATGTTTTGTAAATACACATGTAAGGGCTGAATTGATTATCGATTATTGATATAATCATGAACTACTTTAGTCACCTATTCATTTTTAACTGGAGAACAAACACTGAAAAACAGCCATTAGATGAAAAAACTACATATTCCAGTGTACAATAAGCCTGGCAACCCGCCATGCTTTGCTAGGCCCCCCGCCAGGCTAAGCGTTGCTTGTTTTTTACTTTTTTATTAATAATTGGGGAAAAAATAAAAATCACTTTTGTTTTTTTGATAAATGTTTAAGCCGGATTGCAAGAGTGTCTGTTCTGAGTGTTTCACTGGCGGAGCAGATTTATTTCTAAAAGGTTTATAGTGTAGAATGAGTTAATTTAGTTATCAGATTAATGAATTAATCATGAGAATAATCAATAGATTGATAGATTGCTAAAACTGTCCTGCCTGTGATCAGAGCTGCTGAGATTCATAGCAACAGGAAGGTTCATCTTCCTACCTTCTGGTCGGAGCCATGCTGGTGTTGGACGGGTTGGGCCCACTGGGCCCGGTCCGGTTGGTCGGGCTGACGGTGGACACAGGAAGGTGTTCCTCATGGTCTTCGATGCACTGCCTGTAGATGGTCTGTAGGGGGCAGAAACACAGGTTGAACCTGCTGGTTTCAGCGGGAGGCGCGGCGCCCGGCCCGGTCGGTACCGACCAGGCCCAGACGGTACCAACCGTGCTGACGTCCAGCGGCAGGATGAAGACGATGAGGAAGCAGAGGTACCAGGCCAGCAGCGTGCCGAACAGAACCATGCGCTGCTGCTTCCGGAAGTCTCCATAGCGATGCAGCAGGAAGAGAGCCAAGAAGAAGACCAGGACGATCTCCAGGCCGAGCGCCGCGCCGCTCATGGTGCCGCAGCGCCCCCCGCAGGTCACACAGCAGCCTGCAGCAGAGCCAAGAAGGACGTCAGAAAACGACTGGCAACAACCGATCAAAATTCATGATAAAAATCATTTATTGTGACAGAAAATTATCATAATAATTTCTACGATAAATGGTTCTGATTGGACCGGTTCTGCTCAGATAGGACCGGTTCTGGATTGGGTTTGTCCCGGTCCATACAAGTTTCAGTAGCTCTGACTCAAGAGAGGTTTAAGGGAACCGGGTTTAAGGTCCAGTTTGGTTCTGATGAATACAAACTGGACCTTCTTTCTGGACCCATTTCCTCCCTGGTTCCTGCTGCATCCTGATAAACCCGGAGAACACCAGAACCTCTGGTTCTGGATCTGCTGAGATTCTGAGTGATCCAGTTTAACCCCGCCCACCCGTCACGTCATCGCTGACCGGTCCTTCTGTCGTCATAAAAGGCTGAATTATTGCGTCATCAGTGAGGCTCTGACATCATCATGTTATTGTTTACATTCAGACATTTAAGGGCAAAAAGACGATACTTTTAATGCCATCTATAGCCGCGCTGCCAAGTAGAATAATTCTGTTAACTCAATGAAACTTGTAAATATAGATATTATTCATTTAGATGTTGCTCAGCAAAGAGGAAACCATTGAAGTTCAACTCAAACCACCTTTTTCTCGTTGCCTGTAGCTTCACTTATTTACTGTATAGTAAATAAAGTCAGTGTCTCTTCCTCTGCAGTAGAGTCTGAATGTCTGGGATCATTTAGCTGATATAGATAAACTAAATGATGGAACATCAGTTCATATATTAAATGTTTTGAACCATTTTATTGCTATGTTCAGACAGGAGGATCATTCAGTGCAGAGAGCCAGAGGTTGATCAGTCCAGGTGAGGCTCAGATCACTGCTGCATCACCTGCTGCGTCACCTGCTGCATCACCTGCTGCATCACCTGCTGCACTTTTTAACATGTTAATGGGAAAATTCAGAGATTTTGAAGAAAAAAATGATCAGACTTTGTTAAGATAAATGACAAATAAATACTTGACCGTACAAACCACAGGGTGAAAATAGCAATATAAATGATATTATTATATTCTAACATGATGACGTGATGATTCACGTCACGGTGCGTCATACATACAGAAACAGCAGCCCTGGTTAACTGGACCGGTTCCGGTTCTGGTTCTGGTCGCACTGCGCATGTCTGGTCCAGAAAAGGGAAGTCCAGACTTCCGGGTGACTCGGTGATGTTAGCTGTGAGCCTTAAGCCCAGATGAACCGAACCGAACCGAATCCGGAATCAACCCAGTCAGACAGCTGGTTTTGGATCCGTCCAGATGAGCCCAGCCAGCGGCACATTCCGTTCATTAACCGGTCCGAACAGAACCACCCAGAACCCCCAGCCGGACCAGCGGAGCCTCTCCGCTTCGCTCCGGTCTCTCCGCTCCACATCCTCCGCTGACGTGTCCCGTCTTACCGCGGTGTGAGTGGCGCTGTGTCCGCCTCCAGAGGCTCCTCGGTCGGTCACGCAGCTCCCCGCGCCGCGCTGAGCGGATCTTCCACCGAGTTCACCGACACAGTCCGCGGTTCTCCCGGAGGACATCAGCGGAGCAGCATCCCGGTTCTCCAGGACGGATGGTGACGTCTGAGCAAAACACAGCTTCTTCTTCTGTGGTTCGCGGCAGGCTGGGCCGTCTGCGCTCATCACCGCCCCCTGGTGGTCACCACGGTTCTGGTTCTCCAGAACCCGGTGGTTCCTGCTGGTCCGGAGCAGAACTTCTGCCGAACTTCTGCACTCTGATGTATAAAGGTGTTTAAAAATAATCCCAACATGCTACCTGGGAGGTCAGATTAAAGATTATAATCTGGATATGAAGAATAATCAGTTTAAAACTCTTCCATTCCCAAATATCAAATTACCTTTTTATAGACAATTTATAGAATTAAAATATGTTCACAAATTAATTAATACATAAGTATTTAATCTTAAAAAAACTCTTAAGTTATTTTAAAAATATTATCATTGTTCAGAAAATATATATTTTTGCTCAAAGAAAACTAATGTTTGCATAGAAAAGGACAGAATAAGATAAATCCTGAAACCAGAATAAAAATGTTTTAGGAACGTTTCTCCTTTTACCTCCTTCAGGTTGGAAACTCTGCTTGGTTTTGTTTAATCATCAGAATTTCATTTTGAGTTACTTTCCCAACATTTTATATTTTAAATAGGAAGTATTGTTGATGTGACAGGAGAAGTTAAATCATATTAATGCTTTCATTAATATGATCAGAAGACAAGAAACAGAAAACTGGACTCTGCTGGGTTTATGTTGATTTATTCAAAAACAGCTGGAGAACCGGGTTCTGGTTCTGGTTCCAGAACTGAACTCCTTTTGGTGGTGTCACAGCGCGTACTGCAGAATTACTTTGATTTGTTTGTGTAATTGAATGTTTGGTAAATAAACTTTAGTTTTTATAATTTCTCCATTTGAACTAAAATATATAATCATAAAATAGTTAAAGAAATGAAGTTTTCCTGATTCTCCTCTGAATTTGATGCTAAAACATTTTTATTTAAATGTTGTGATGAAGCTGATGATGTCATCATGTCATCTGCTGATGACATGATGACATCATCAGTGATGAGCTCATTGGACCCGGGTTCTGGTTCTGGTTCAGGAGTACGTGCCTTGGGTCACACTAAGCAGGGTTTTTTTATCATCAGCAGGACAGGAAGCAGGTCCAGGTCAGAGGTCGTCGACCTGCTCTTGCACCTGAGCAAATATTGACAGGATAAACTGGCCTGTACCAGCGGGTCGGTCCAAACGTTCTGTTCCACAGTTCTTACATAACAGCAGTGAGAAACAGAACATCCTGCTGAGGCAACGCTGACTGAGCAGAGAGTACTAAACTAAACTAAGCTAAGCTAGGCTAAGCTAAACTAAAACTAAACTAAACCTAAACTAAACTAAACTAAACTAAACTAAACTAAACTAAACTAAACTAAACTAAGCTAAAACTAAACTAAACTAAACTAAGCTAAACTAAGCTAAGCTAAGCTAAACTAAACTAAGCTAAACTAAAACTAAACTAAACTAAACCTAAACTAAACTAAACTAAGCTTAAACTAAACTAAACTAAACTAAACTAAGCTAAACTAAGCTAAACTAAACTAAGCTAAGCTAAACTAACACTAAACCTAAACTAAGCTAAGCTAAGCTAAAACTAAACTAAACTAAGCTAAGCTAAAACTAAACTAAACTAAACTAAGCTAAGCTAAGCTAAACTAAAACTAAACTTAACTAAGCGAAGCTAAGCTAAACTAAAACTAAACTAAACCTAAACTAAACTAAACTAAGCTAAGCTAAAACTAAACTAAACTAAGCTAAACTAAACTAAGCTAAGCTAAAACTAAACTAAGCTAAACTAAGCTAAACTAAGCTAAGCTAAAACTAAACTAAGCTAAACTAAACTAAGCTAAGCTAAGCTAAACTAAAGCTAAACTAAGCTAAGCTAAGCTAAAACTAAACTAAACTAAGCTAAACTAAGCTAAGCTAAGCTAAAACTAAACTAAACTAAGCTAAACTAAGCTATGTAAAGCTAAAACTAAACTAAACTAAGCTAAACTAAGCTAAGCTAAGCTAAAACTAAACTAAACTAAGCTAAACTAAACTAAGCTAAGCTAAACTAAAGCTAAACTAAAACTAAGCTAAGCTAAGCTAAAACTAAGCTAAGCTAAACTAAGCTAAGCTAAGCTAAACTAAACTAAGCTAAGCTAAGCTAAAACTAAACTAAACCTAAACTAAACTAAACTAAACTAAACTAAACCTAAACTAAACTAAGCTAAAACTAAACTAAACTAAACTAAGCTAAACTAAACTAAGCTAAACTAAGCTAAGCTAAGCTAAGCTAAACTAACACTAAACTAAACCTAAACTAAACTAAACTAAGCTAAGCTAAGCTAAGCTAAAACTAAACTAAACTAAACTAAACTAAACTAAACTAAGCTAAAACTAAACTAAACTAAACTAAGCTAAGCTAAACTAAAACTAAACTAAACCTAAACTAAACTAAACTAAACTAAACTAAGCTAAGCTAAAACTAAACTAAGCTAAACTAAACTAAGCTAAGCTAAAACTAAACTAAACTAAGCTAAACTAAGCTAAGCTAAGCTAAAACTAAACTAAGCTAAACTAAACTAAGCTAAACTAAGCTAAGCTAAACTAAAGCTAAACTAAGCTAAGCTAAGCTAAAACTAAACTAAACTAAGCTAAACTAAACTAAGCTAAGCTAAAACTAAACTAAACTAAGCTAAACTAAGCTAAGCTAAGCTAAAACTAAACTAAACTAAGCTAAACTAAGCTAAGCTAAGCTAAGCTAAGCTAAAACTAAACTAAGCTAAACTAAACTAAGCTAAGCTAAACTAAGCTAAGCTAAACTAAAGCTAAACTAAAACTAAGCTAAGCTAAGCTAAAACTAAGCTAAGCTAAACTAAACTAAGCTAAGCTAGACTAAAGTAAGCTAAGCTAAGCTAAGCTAAGCTAAAACTAAACTAAACCTAAACTAAACTAAACTAAACTAAACTAAACTAAACTGCTGGATGCTGTGGACTCACAGCAAACTAAAAGTAAAAACTCCTGGTTCAGTTCTTCTGCTGCCAGGTTCTGGTTCTGGTCCTGCTGGAGTTTTTCCTCTCTACTGTCGCCCCCTGCTGGCCAGGAGGAATGATGGTCAGTGACTCGATGCTCTGCTGCGTTTCCATAGAAACGTTTTAAACTAATTTGAATAATTAATGCATTGATTGATCACTGGGATCAATTAAAAGAAAAATGTCATTCAGGATCAGAGCGGTACCAGAACACTGAACCCAGAACCGTCTGCAGTCCCCCTCCCCCACCTGCTGCTGGATCAGCTGACAGACTGCGGCTCTGTAGATCATTAATGAGGAGGTCAAAGTTCAACATGCAGTCTGTTTGTTTTGTTCTCTCAGCAGAATCTGAATCTTAAAATAGCTTGAAATATTCACAGCAAACATATTCACAGCAGAGGTTCTGAGTGACCCGCCAGGCCTGTTCAGAACCGCTAGCTGGAGGAGCTAAGCAGCTAGCCACTCAGAAAGATGTTATTTTAAATTATATTTTACGAGTAGGATTGAAAAGCAGAGTATATTTTATTATTAAAAATATATTTCAGTGAAATTTTTAATTTTTGCATTTTATTCTCATGTTTCCTCCAACTTTCTGGGGCTCCTCTAGCGCCTCCTGGTGGCCCCTGGTGGCCCTCCACTTTGAAAAATAAGTGCATCAACAAAAACAAGAAGCACTTCTTGATCTCCATATGTGGTGGAAAACCAACACTGTACCTGACCCTGAACGCACCATGACCACAGTGAGACATGGTGGTGGCAGCATCATGCTGTGGGGAAGCAGCTGAGAACAGAACGGCCTAGTCAAAATCCAGTAGGTTCTACTGTGTGGGTCCTGTGTTGGTTTGTTTTCATGGATCTTAAAGTTCGTACCAGAAAGCGACACGCGGTGCCAGCCTGGTCCCTGCTTCTGGGTCAGAGTGGGAACTCCCGTCTGGACTGTGACCTTTGAACCTGTGGGGTGTCGGCTGCTGCCTGGACTCTGCTCTGCTGTCAGTCGGAGCGTTCGGTTTCCACTATCATACAAATAAAACTTTTACAAAAGCTTTGATGTGGTTTGTTGAATAATAGAAACTAGTTCACCCCCCTTCACCCCTCCCCACAGCTAGCATAGCCTGTAATGAATGCTAAGGCTAGTTAGCATAGCCACTGATGACGGCAGATCATCAGTGGCTATGATCTGCAGTTTTCAGATAAACTGTAAGTTGTTTCCATTAGCACATTTAGCAGTGCGTAAATGAGGATCATTGACAGTGCTAAGCCCCGCCTCCTGGTTCTGATTGGTTGTTTTGGGTCGAGAGCAGAACTGAGAAAGGAGGCGGATCAACAGATTATCTGTTTCATGACGTCACAACATGGAGGCAAATTTAATACATATGGAAAACAAACTTACTATTTAATAAAGTTACAAACTGCAGCTTTAGAGGAACCATAAGGTTCTGGTCTGGTTCTGGTCAGGTTCTGGTCTGGTTCTGGTCTGGTTCTGGTCGGGTTCTGGTCAGGTTCTGGTCTGGTTCTGGTCGGGTTCTGGTCTGGTTCTGGTCGGGTTCTGGTCAGGTTCTGGTCGGGTTCTGGTCGGGTTCTGGTCTGGTTCTGGTCAGGTTCTGGTCAGGTTCTGGTCTGGTTCTGGTCGGGTTCTGGTCTGGTTCTGGTCGGGTTCTGGTCAGGTTCTGGTCTGGTTCTGGTCTGGTTCTGGTCGGGTTCTGGTCAGGTTCTGGTCTGGTTCTGGTCTGATTCTGGTCAGGTTCTGGTCTGGTTCTGGTCTGGTTCTGGTCAGGTTCTGGTCTGGTTCTGGTCGGGTTCTGGTCTGGTTCTGGTCAGATTCTGGTCTGGTTCTGGTCTGGTTCTGGTCGGGTTCTGGTCTGGTTCTGGTCGGGTTCTGGTCAGGTTCTGGTCAGATTCTGGTCTGGTTCTGGTCGGGTTCTGGTCGGGTTCAGCCTGAAATGAAGGCTGGTTCTGGTCGGGTTCTGGTCAGGTTCTGGTCTGGTTCTGGTCTGGTTCTGGTCGGGTTCTGGTCTGGTTCTGGT
>CAEFZY010047092.1:0-13352 GCA_903066815.1 Brachyrhaphis roseni
TCACCCTCAGGTGCGCCACGAGCCCAATTAAACACTTGAGCTGGCGGTGCCCCGCCCCCCACCAGTGAACCGTCAAAAGTGCCAAAAATAAATAAAAACAACAAAAATAAACAATCAGAAGGTGGAAGAAAAATATGAGCATGTAACACAGTGCATTTCTTGTTGTGGCACAATTTGCTCTGTTAATGAAGTTCTAATAATTGCTGAGGTGTAAAATAACTTCTGATTACCAAATAAAAAGCCTTGACCAAGAGAAATGTTTCATCTCTTGTTTTTTATTCTTTGTTTTTTTTTTAAATAAACTTTGTGGTAAAGCATTTTAGGACTTTGGTTTGTTTAAGATTGCATGTCTGAATGCAATTCACTTCAAGGTTAGGTGAGAATGACCCCATTGTTCCTACAGGATTAAGGCATCTGGCTCTCACTGAAAACCCAGTCAGGGCCTATAAACCCACATGGGCTAAAGCATATGGGCTCATCATGGAAAATGTGGAAATACTCATTTGTATGCTAGCCCAGTTGAAGTTCTATTAAGGCCCAGTAAACATTCCTGAAAGCACATATATGTGCCATACATGGGCTTCATGTAAGTAAACCATCTGGGCCCCACTGAAAACCCAGTTAAAGCCCATGGGGAAACCCACAAAGGGCCACCATGGAGACCTCTAGCAAACCCACTTGTTACCCATATTCTAGCCCAGTTCAGGCCCAAATGGGACCCAGATAAATATTCCCATTTGGGAATATTATTCCTGAACGGAATATTTTCCTAGTGGGCCACAGATGGGCCTCATAAATTAACCTTGTGGGCCCCACTGAAAACCCAGTCAGAGCCCACTAAAATCTATGTGGGCAAACCCATGTAGGGCCACCATGGAAACCGTGGACAAACCCACTTGTTACCCATATTCTTGCCCAGTTAAGACCAATTTGAGACCCAGGTAAATATTTCTGGAAGCACCCTAGTGGGCCACAGATGGGCCTCATGCCAGTTAACCATGTGGGCCCCACTGAAAACCCAGTCAGAGCCCATTAAAATCCACTCGGGCAAACCCATGTAGGGCCACTATGGAAACCGTGGACAAACTCTTTTGGGACCCATGTTGCCTGCCCTCTTCTATCCCATATGGGGCCCACCTAGGTGTGCTGGCTGGGTATATTGTGTATAGAAATGAACATTTCAGAAACTTGACATTTCTTTTCAAAATGTTCATATTTTCAAATGTTCAAATTTTCTGAGAAACTTTTATCTTTGCAACATTATTTCTAAACCATAATCATTAAAACGACAAGAAACAAAACCTTTCAATATTTCATTCTGTTAAATTAATCTAGATAAGCTACAAGTTTCACCTCCTGAAATGAGAGGAACAATATTCAACTTTTCACCATATTCTAATTTTTTAGATGTATCTGTAAACGTAAGCGGGACTTTTAGTGAATGCTTAATGTAGATTTTAAAAATCAGTCTGGAAATTTAGAGTTTGTTCTTGTTTCTAAATCTTAGTGGTTTGTAGTTTAGACAATCTCTAGGATAACTCTTAACTTTTGAATGAACTTGAGCAATATAGTACAATACTTTATGTTTCAATAAAATATTTAAGAATTACCTTCATAAATCATTATGATAACAGTAAGATGGATTTTTTTTTACTATATATGTTTTACTTTATAAAATTAAGAAGTCCAGATTGGACAAATCCAAGCATTTAAAAAACAATTACTTTTTACTATCCATTTTACAAAGTCATATTGATGTCCAATAATTTCCCCCATCTTGGATTAGTTTTCTAAAACATATCTAATTTACGTTTTTCAGTAAATATATTTGTTTTCATGTTTTAATTTTACATATTCCAGATGTTTATTTAAGAACCCCTCCCCCCCAGTTATGTATAATTTTTAACATCTGTCATTTATTTATTTTATTTTATTATTTTTACTTCCACTAAAACCTTTTCTCAAACTGTACATTTCCATAAATCTTAATTTTGCATGTTCGAAACCTTTTATCAGTTGTCTTTATTCATTTGCCTTTTGGACCAAGCATCTGGATTTAGGAGCAGATCGTTTAGTTAATCATCATTCGGACATCCGTCCTTACTATGGTGCCTCTTCATCACCTCTGCGATCTGTCAGTGCTTCAGGTGTATGAAACCAGGCCAGTGATGCCGCTGCAGGCGTTTGTCACCAGCCCAGTTCTCTGCCTCCTTAAAAGGGACCTGCCCCTTTAACCGCGTACCATGGCCGTACTGCTAATGCTCACTATGGGGGTTTTGTGCAGGACTCCCCCACCCCCATCCCAACCCCAGCTGTGGAGCTATCACACAGCGGAGCGAGGCGAAGCTCCGGACGGCAGCAGGAGCCGCGACTGTCGCGTCCAGCCACCGCAGATCGGAGCCCAAGTCTTTGTTAGCAGATGAGTTGCAGCGCAGGGCGATGAGATCTCGCTTGGATGTTCATTTCCAACGTGAAGAGCGCTTCATCCTTCCGCGGCTGTATTTACTTCCTGACGCAGGATCCTTCGCCGCAGCTGAAGTTTTCTGGAAGACTTAAAAATGCAGAAAATTAATTTTCTTGTATGTTTATTTGCTGCTCGGAACGAATTGTCCAAGGTGGAGACTCATCAGTAGTGCTTTCTAACTGCTTCCATCAAAGTTTCTTGTCTTGTTCTGCTCACCTGCCCCGGCTTCAGCCGACGCCGCTCAGCATGTTCTGACACCCGCAGGCAATCGTTTTCTCCAGGCTCCTTCTTCATCAGGGTTACAGGTAGGGCTACCTGAGCCGACCCGCCTCACTGCTGATCCCCGCGGATCCTGCGTGGAGCTCAGCGCGCTCCCATCATCATGGATCCCGCTGGATGTAAACATCTACCCGCCTTGGCCAGGTCATCATCTGGGCGGTGGAAAACATATCTGGGATTACTTGTGCTGCTTCATCTGGTGCTCCACGCCGGGGCTTCGTCGGCGCCCTGCGATAAAAGCTGTTTTTCAGGGAAGTGTGTCAACGGGAGCTGCGTGTGTGACCACGGCTGGGTCGGGGATCAGTGTCAGCACTGCCAGGGAAGATTCAAGTAAGTCCCGATGCCTCACTTTGTAGACTTTAAAAGTTCTGCTTTCATCTTTTACCTAATGATTACGTTGGTGTTTTGTATCTGTCTAGGATCTTCACTATGCCATGCATAGGGGCGCCAGGCTAGAGGGGTGCCAAATGTTGGTGGGACAGTTGTTTCTAAAATTTTCAGTATTTTAAAGCTGTTATAAATGTGTAAATAATATCAATAAGAGTGGCAAGACACCTAATAGGTGACAATAAAGGGGGCATATACCTCACTTACTTACTTACTTACTTACTTAGTCAATGAACACAACAAGCAGGCTGGACATGGTCAAAAATGGCAACATCTGTTTTGAGAACAGAGACTGACAGATGGACAGGAGTCTCAACATCATAGATTTAGGCACCAGTTTGACTTCAATTTACTGGATGGTAAATGAATACTTATTGTATTCAGAATATTTTTTTTATGACATTTTACACAGTATGCCATGTTTTACTTTCAGATTTTGGTAAACACAAACTGTGTTTATTTCATGTCTAAGATAACACATTTGTCCATGTTGTAATTCCATACTTTTCCACATTCCCCAATAATTTCTGGGTGATTTTAGATGGTTTAAAATGGTAAAAAAAAAAACAAAAAAAACACCAGAAACACATTGAAGATAATGGAAAACTATTTTTTGAATAGACTGAAGATTATGGGAAACATTCAGTTCATGATCAGCTTCAGAGTAATCAGGGAGGTTCTACAGTTATTTATAAGAAGACGCTAATGTTAAGCCAAGCGATTGACCAGAAATGTTCCAATCTAGAAAAACCCATACGAGAAAACATTCTGTAAACAGATGAAAACATTATTGTTCTGTTTTGGTTGATGTTGAGAATTTTGTCCACCAACCCTAAACATGATTTAGTTTGAGAGTATGGTAGTAGTTGAAGAGAAGAGATCCAGTTGCTTTCTGTTCAAGACAAACTGTTCTTGATATTGGTTATCCACTGCATGCTTCTCGCTGCTGGTGCACCAGTTGTACACTGCTTGTACAACTGGATTGTTGTTTTTAACCGCCTAGTAGCCATTTTCTCACTTTTTGTAGAATAATAATGTTAAGCAACTTTTTTCACTTCTGACACCGATATCTGAGGTTAAGTATCGGCAAATGCTGAGCCGATACAGAGAAACAGCTGAATTGACTTAAAATGTTTCTTTTTAAAAAAAAACAAAACAAACAAACAAAAAAACATGAATGTACTGAATTACAAATTTGGTAACTCTGCACTTACATCCACCAACAGCTTCACAAGCTTTATCAAACATGTAAAAACAACGATCATTTTTCAAGTCAGTGAAATTAGGAGTAGTACAGCCAATGTAATGTAAATATTAAAGAAACTGAAACTGACTAACTTGGTCAAACTTGTACAAATAAACTGCAGCAAACTTTCCTTCAAATGATGCAGAAAATGCAATTAGGAAATAGAATAGAATAGAATTCAACTTTATTGTCATTGCACTGTCACAAGTACAAGCAACGAAATGTAATTTGCATCTATCCAGAAGTGCTATACAGGATATGAGTATTTATGTAAATACAGGTGTACATATGTGTGGATTGTAAGGGTTATGTATAAACACAAGTAGTAGCAAGGATCTATCAAATATTATGTATAGATGTAATATAATGGAAAATAAATAATGATGTCGCTCAGAGACAAAGCACAGAATTAGACGGAATAGATTTGACCTTACCGATCAGGGACATTGTCACTGATACTCAGTGTAGATTGTTTTTCAGTACCGGGACTGATACTGACCGATCCATATATCTGCTTTTTCTAAATGCACTGCTATGATTTCTCTCAAAACTCGTGTAATTTTTAAGCAGAAAAGTTGCTGGTTGTTTCATCTTTTCCTGACCAGTCTGGTTGGCGCTGCTGTATTTCACAAACACGAGGTGTTTGCTTCCAGTTAAGCTTTTCTTCTTCTTAGAAAACCTGCTACTGCTACATGAAGAAATGTTGTACTTTCTCTCTAACTGAGAGAACAGCTCAGACAATTAAATCCTGTCCTCACTCTTTCTCTGTCTGCGGCCTTATTCACCCCTCACATCCTCCAGGGAGGAAGAGGTTACCTTGTCACCTCACTTACAGCCTGCTCTGCACAAACATGCAGGAAGTCATGGCAGCACTTCAGTCTGAGCTTTTGTCTCTGGAGGATTGCATCGATTTTTTTCCCTCTTCTTTTTTTTTTAGTCTGTGTGATTGTTTGGATAGAGGCAGACAACAGATAACAGCTGTAGCCTGAGTGACAGTCAATACAACAGGGATGTTTTTGTTCTGGTGTCTGCCCGTTAGTCTGCGTTAACACCTAGCGCTTCTTAAATGCTCTGAGTTCTCCTGAAGTCTAAGAACAGCTGTGCTATTAAACACTTCTCCAACAATCAAATCTTCATTTTAAAGCTTTTTATTGTTTGTGCAAAAACAGTTTTTGACAAGTAGGTGGTTAGAAACATTACAAACATGACTGGAAAAATTAAGACAGACTTTTTTGTCAGAAAATTGACCTTTTCATTTCTGGTAAATTGTAAAGGTGAAAAAAGTGTTTCCATTATAGATTTGTGATGTAAACCAATTTTGATACGACTAAAATAACCACCCCATTTTACAGCCAAAACCATTTAGCAAAAATTTTATATATTTTTTCATTGGTGCATTTCCATTAAACACATTTTTTTTTTTTTAAATGTCAAATTGCACAATTCTATGGTCAATGGAAATGCAGCCAGTGTGGGTACATCTGCTGTTTTCTCCCTCTAGAAAGTTTATTTTTCAGGAACCTCAAGGACACAAAACTGAACACTGATATTCTCCATGTTGTTCTCCTTCAGCCATGAATGTAAAGAGTCATGTTAAAAGATGTTTTATTCCTGAAAACCTCACCGTTTTTGGAGCATTTAGATAGCAAAAGCATTTTTACCATCTGCTTGTTAAAGACAGTGGCATCATTTTATACGACCCATCTGCCCTTTCCATTTCATCGCCGACGGATACAGGAATGCAACTTCTCCAGGTTGTCCTTGAGTTTCCTTTCTAAGGGAGTCCCGACCATTTGTGTCTTTTTAATACTGAAAACATTCTTCTAAAAAGGGTTAACTAGGCAGAAAATTATTATGATTAGAAAGAATATCATCAAAAAGTCTGAAGAAGACTTCGGCTAACTCCAAAGGTACCGTTTCTGGCAGGCAGCCAGAAACGTTGGGGGCAACAGCAAAGCGAGCTGAAGCTGATCAAATGTTTGTAGTCATTATCTCCCAACAGAAACCCAGAGATCTGGAAAAGGACGGATTCTAATCAGTGAAGAAGAAAAAGACAGAAATTGAAAAGTTGGAATTTTTTGCTTCAGTGTATGCTAAACAAAACAAAAAAGCATCCACAACATGAGATCCATCTAGTGAAAACTGCAGAATTTTTGGTCAGTCTATGGATTAAAGTAATATTCTCCTTTCATCTTAAAGAAATTCAGCAAATGGGATTATAGTTTTGGATTAAAGCAGTCCACTTCCTGACTGATTTAATCTGCTATTAATACTGTGAGCGCTGAAAATCCCTCTCTGTGATATTGGAGTCCATTATAGTTACCGGGTCCCCTCAAATGTCAAAGACTCTTTCTGTAAAGTTTTCTATAGCTTATATTCCTTATACTAAAAGCAACCAATCTTTTAGGAAATACTCATTCACTATATAATAGATTGGAGTTGGTGTTGCATTATTTCTAGGGATGCAACTATTGATTATTTTTCTAATTGATTACTCTATCAGTTATTCTGACGATTAATTGGATAAGAAAATGGCAAATTCTACTGATTTTACATTTTTTATTACAACATTAGGAATACATTAAAATTAATAAAAAATGTTACCTAAATGCAATACAACATAATTCCTTTAGTAAATGTGAACTGGGTCAAACTTTTATGAATTTTCAATGAAATGGTTATTGCAAGCTTAAAGACAATAATCCAAGTCAGGGCTTGTATTTCAGTTACACAGAGGCCATATTTGAAAGGAAACCTTAAACATTTTAAAACTTAACCAGTTTTGCCAAAGTGTTCAAAATTTCATTTAGTTCAGATAAAAAACACTTTAAACGTTCAGCTGTCTTTACAATAAAGTACTTCTGTGAGAAACAATAACAAGTTTGTGTACATCGAACCTGCTTGGATTAATGAAGAGAAGAACCAGAGAAAAGTAAGAGCAGAACACATTTTTAAGAGAAAGACCAGCAGAGAGCTTTCTGACATCAGAGTCATCATCTGCTGACACGGCCTTCATCCTGCCGTTTCACTGGGGGTGTGTGCGTGTGTGTAGGGGTGTATTTGTGTGTATTTAAGCCTCCAGCAGCGCCCGGAGACAACGCCACGGCTCGTACACACCCTGCGGTGCCGAGTTGTAGTGTGTGTTAGCATTAGCATGTGTGTGTGTGGGAGGGAGGAGCACCACACTGCCATCTGTCCAGTGTGAGTTAATCCTGCCATGATAAGCGTGAGAGCAAGGTCAACACACACATGTGCACCCCCACACACAGACACACAGTTGGATTGGTAGGTGTGTTACATGAATAATATTGGCAGCTTTAAAATCAGAGGAAGGATTTTTCTATTCTGACGTCTCTGGGCTGTTTCTGCAGAAGCTTTGGTGTTCTGTCAATTTGTAACATTATTTTTAGTGTATTGAAGCAGATATTATTCTGCTTCAATAAACAGTAATCAGTATTTGTGTTTCTGCTTTACATGCAGCAGAAACCTGGTCATATCTTTTCCTGAGGGTTTTTTCTAAACATTAGATGTTTTAAAATGCTGACATTCTCCTTGATTTCTTTTTGTCTTAATAAATCATATGCATTAAAATTAATTCTTTGTACCACATCCATTTTTCAATGAAATTTTTCTGATAGATACTTATATTGCACAATAAAGTGATTTATTATCATTAGTTTTGCCTTTAATGTCATTAATACATGTCATTTTGACGTTTGGCAAACATCTTCTGCCAATGCTTAGTGAATGTTTGCAGCTAGACGTCAAAATGAAATGACTTTAAATGCCCAGCAGACCTTCAGCTTAACCTCTAGCAAACCGTCCAGGCAGCGATCACAGCGTCCGCCAGATGTGGAATGTTTTATTTTGACGTCCGCTGAGCGTTAAAATGGCATATATTGTACATCTTTTTATTTTATGTATTTATTTTTGTACTCTTCACAGTTCCAAAAAAAGCTGCGCAGTCGGCATTAACATTTGTTCAAATTAACATTTTTGTTTAAAGATTTCAGTAAATCCAGAGGATATGCCAGTGTGCGTCTCCTACTGCTTTAAATCAAATATGCAGTTTTATTGTTAACTCACCACAGTTCAGAGCTTCATCATATCAGAGCAATAGAGATCAGTTTTTTCTCCAGTACAGAGGATGCAAAGTTTGATTTTTTGCACTTTATTGAAAGAGTTTAACATTTACCTGTATTTCAAACTCAAACTTCCATACACAGCCAATCTTTTTTAACCAAGTGACATAAAACAGTGGAGTTTAACTGTGTGAGCTGCACAGAGGCTCCATTGATGGCACTGTTGTAGCAAGAAGGTTGTGAGTTTGAATCCCGGTTTTGGTCTTTATTGAGTTTTCATGATGTTCCGATGCTTAGGTACAGGTGATGTAGAAGAATTAGGTGACCTTTGAATGTTCTGGGTTTATTGGTGGGTGTAAATGGGGATGAAACACAACTTTTCAGACTTTTATTTGTAAAATTGATGAAATCCTTTATCTTCCACATCACAATTATGTGGTACTTTGTGTCGGTCTGTTGAATAAAATCTACAACAAAAACAAAGGATAGTAATTTAAGTTTTTCCTAGAAGACATTCACTTCTGCTTATATGACACATATTTTCCTAACTTCTGGTTTGATGTAGACGTGTGTATATCACAGCTACTGGATCTAGACAGACAACAAGCCCAATAGGTAGAAACTAGAGTAAAGACAGATTCAACAGCCATCCCTAAACAGGTTGATGCGCCAAACTCCTCTTCAGTCCTTTCTGCCTTTTTCTCTCTCCTCTGTCTTACATAAACACACAGGAAGACAAGACTGACTGGAGAGCCTACCACAAATATTATGTCTGAGATGCAGGAAAAAAGTAAAACTGCATGAGTAAACAAGAAGACACAAACAATGTGGACCCTCCTCTCTGCAAACACACCCACCTTCCATATGCTCACAGAGTCTGACACAGAAAGACAAAAACACAGAAACTCCAGAGGTACACAGGAATAACAGCACAAATACATACAAAAATACATTTTGGAACCAATTGGAGATTTTTTTAATATAAGGAAAAGCCTGTAAGTGAATTTTTGTGTGGATTACCTGGTATGGACACAGTCACAGAGTGCTCTGATGGAGAAAATGGGAGAGAGGAAGAAAAAAAAAACAGAGAAAGGTCTAAATCCAATGAACCCTGCTGGAAAATAACCGGCATGTCAGCAGACGACATAAGGATCAGCAAGTCCTGACTGACTGCACACACACGCACGCACACGTTTGCAAATCTTTGTGGGGACTTTCCATTGACTTCCATTCATTTCTACAGCCTAAACCTTATCCTTAACTTTACCCTAACCCTTACATTACATACCTAACCCTCCCTCTTAACAAAACTCCATTCACACCTTAGTCCTAAGTCTAACCTCTGACCCAAAAACATTGTTTCCCCTTGTGGGGACCAGGCTTCAGTCCCCATAAGGAGCAGATGGTCCCTACAATGTAGTGCATGTCAGGAAAATGGTCCCAAAGTATTACAAACAAACTCTCACCCCCCCCCACCCCTCCCAACATTAAAGTGCAGTTCACTTTAATGTTGCACCAAGTCAAACAAACCAAACCCTTTGAAAACTTGTTCAAAGGGTTGGGGTGTTGCACCAAGAACCACTGAAGGAAACGACATGAAACCTCTGAAGAAGACACTGAGCTCAACTTCCTTCTAAACAAAATATAAATAGAAATTTAGTAGCTTCAGATTTTAGTGATTGCAAATTTCTTTTTTGTCTTTGGTAAAAGACAATGAGCTGTTCTGTTTCTCCTGCTATAGCTAGACACGCATTTGTTTTGGATGTATATACCCAGAATGCCCTCCGCTGTAGTCCACGTCCTGCTTTTGGAGTGGTCTCCAGTCCTCTTGGCATTCCCATATGCATTCAAACCGAACCAGAGTTCACTTCAACCAAACCCAGACCAAGTTTTGGAGGACAGATTTCACGTTTTTGATTCTCATCTCTCCAATAGACCCGTACTTTCTAGGCAGACAGACTAGAGTTCGATTAAAGCGGACTGTGAATCTAAAGGCTCGAACCGAAGCACAACTTCTAGAAATGTAAAAAGCTTCATTATAATTTGTCAGAAGACAGGGAGTAGGTGATTCAAAGTCCTCATAAACTGCAACTGATATGATTTTTTTGTTTTCGAAAAATACAGTTTTAAATCCCACAGCCAATAAAAATATGTTTTAAAAGCAGCAGAGAAACAAGAACATCAGATGTTCTTGTTGAATGGCACTCTTTGTAACCTCTAAAGGATGAACATATGTGAACAGTTCTTACACTTTAGTATATACAGTATGTTTAGTTTTCTTTGGCAATATGAACTAAGACGTCAATGGTCATTATAAGAAGAAATATACAAAGAATGCAGCCTTCGGATGTGTCCCTGCTGCTGTGTCCAGTCTAAATCAGGTCAGATGATGTCAGCATTACATTAGTTTATTGTCACATTCATCATTTTAGCACACCACACACTACATGACCTGGAAAAAAGTAACTGACCTTTGGAGTATAGCAATACCTTGAGGTCACCAGTTGATTCACATGAATGAGACAAAAATATTGGCAATATATTTAAATAGTTAATTGCTTACAAATTACAAACTTTGTTCTAAGTGATAACTTTAAAGTAATCTGGTGGAGGCTTAAATACCCCATGTACTGTGTTGTGATTTTATGCTTATTTAACTCTTATACTGTCTAAAAGTGCTGAAAATGCTATTTTTAAGAAAAGTGACGAAGCTCAAACTGTTTTAAAGACTAAACATTCACTGATCAGATTTAATTAGTCTTAAGTATCTCCTATTCTGATCTGGAGGTGATCCGATGCAGCCCATTCTGTGAAAAACGGCACAAGTAATGCTCAATGTAATAAAAGCTGATCTCCATGGGCTGCAAGTCATCTTTCTTCTGATGTTCAATAAGCCAACCTTTGCCACCCTTGATATTTATTATTATGATCTGACCCCTTTCCTTCCCTTTGTTTTTATGAGATTGTGTGTTCAGTGGGTTTGGTGTTGTGTAAAACCATCCCATAATACAAGTGAGAGGCTGACACAGGGATTTTATTCTGCAAAGCGACTCATTGCTGTCCCACAAAACACAACAGCATTTTAACACACAACACATGTGATGGAGCTCTCTGTCTCTAACAAACCCCCCCCCTACACACACACACACACCCCTATTAGTGCTGGCTTTAGGACACTGTGTGTAATCAGCTTGTGGCCTGGCTTGGTGCAAACTGTAATACCAGTGTCCTGTTGTCAGAATGTAATAATGGCTCTGTTTCTGCATGGAGGACACACATGATGTGCAGCATTGTTCTGTCAGGATGCAGAAAACACAAAACCCTCTTTCTCCATCTAAACCCTGTAAAACCCAGTGTTCAATACGACAATATCTGTATTTCAAACCAAAAACTGTAAATGTTTATTTTTCTTCTGGTTTTTTAAATCAGCCTTAGAGATCAAAGCCTTTGTTCAGTCTCCGAATCCTATTGGCCAGGAGATAACACAAAATACCACAACTTAAAAAACCTTGGCTGAATATGACCCACCATCAGATTAATCCAAAACAAAGTAATATGAGTGATCATCAAAATGTCCGCATATGTAATTTTTGTGCAACACTTGTACAAAATGCAAAAGAATTTGATATTAGGTTTTCTAAAAGTATATTAAATATATATAAAAAAAAATGTGAACACCTACTTTTATTTCCATAGTACTCCCACAAAACTATTGAAACAGCTGAGCATTATTTTTCTTTCATGTTTTTCTATGTCTGGATTTGCAGAATTATAGAAAATCCACAAACTGGCTGACGTATTACAATTTAGAAAGCAAACTACTCTTCTGATATTATTCTGCTCATATGGTGCAAGTGTTTCAGGCTTTAAACAGCAGCAGCAATACACCCAGAAGGCATTTTTTAAAATTTAAAACGTATGTAAAACGTCAACAGATGGATTAGTTGCTATCAGAGACGTGAGGTGAGGTTCATAGCTGGTGAGGCACTGACTTAATCAGATTTATAAATATAGACACCTTGCTGTTTGTGTATGTGTGGAAATTTTGTGCGTGCATACAATGCTGGAGGGCAAAGACTATTCTTTTCAGGGTTTCCCCCTGGGTATTATAAGCCTGGTGGCCTGCCATGCTTTAATAGCCACCTCTCCAGGCTAAGTGTTGTTTGTTTTTGTTCTTAGAAAAATACTAATAAAAAAATTTAAAAAATTGCTTTTTTTTTTTTTAAACCAGATTGCAAGCGTCTCTGGTGCTCTGAGTATTTCATTGGTGGACCAGATTTATTCCTAAAAGAAAGGTTTATAGTTGATGCATTTAAAGCCAGCAGAGCGGACCAATCATACCGTTGGTGCCTCTGCACATTGCCTCACTCGGCAGCACCTGGATGTCTAAAATTTACCTTAGTGCAGATCACGCGCACCTCCTTTCACTCAAACTGGACACACAGGCTCACCTGTAGTAGTGATATTTACATCAACACCCTGTGAGGAATTGTGATTCTTTGGAGAACTCCGCATCATGGTAAGGGTCTAAAACCCACCGCTTTAGCTCTGGTTGTGCAGCTCTATGTAGGGTTGTGTTAAGAAAAACAGTGTCTAAATAAGTTAACTCTGGAAAAGTTTGGCTCTCTCTCTCTCCCTTAAATCTAGGTCCTCTCGGCGAGTGACGTGTTGGCCACAATGAAATACCACAATGCGTGATGACTTCACAGAATTACAGAGTTTAATATAATAAGAAAACAGCATGTGAATTAACAACAAAACTGCAGAAGAACCGAGACATACATTCATTACCTGAGACACAACAGATAGAAAAAGACAAATACAAAGACAAAACAAGACAAAGACGCGTCTTTGGAGAGAGCTGGTGCCAAAAGGCAAAAATATGTCAGATCTC
>CAEFZY010047096.1:0-28272 GCA_903066815.1 Brachyrhaphis roseni
TATATATATATATATGTGTGCATTGCTTTAGTTTTATCTTTAAAATAGTTTCAAACACAAAGACTATTATTGGAGCATTACCTCCTGTCTCAATTTAAGTAAATAATCACTTGCTTCTGTGTAAACAACCACCCAATAGAAACATGACAATGGTTTAAAGGTTGGCGAAATAGAAATGTTTAAATGAATGTGGCATTTGCAAGATATTTGTGAACCTCTTCAATTTGGGACGTACCTGACCACCATTAAGGGTTCAGATTTTTCATTAGGATCTATGCACAAAATTTGCATATGCCCAAAAGTCAAAAATGGCATATGCCAAAAATATATGGATTTAAAAACCATGCACACACACATAAAAAAGCAATTTTCTCTTTATTAATCACGGCTCTACAGACTGTAGCACCTATCTACAATTCCTGCTTTGCAGCATGATAAGAGTCATGGCTTAAGCCAGGTCAGTGTGCCATTATGTCAGCTGCCTGTTGGAGTCACATATGACTTGCACATTGATAGAACACACATGCTTTCTATTAATATCCACTACTTAATTGTCATATGGAGCCCTTACAGTAATATGAATCCAGACAGTTAAACAAATCATGCTAGGAAAACCGGACAATATTGTTGCAAACTGGCTTATAATGTTAGCCTGTTGTCCCACAATATATCAACTGGTCTTGTTAATAGTGCCATTTAGGATGGAAGGCAATATATTACTTAATGCTGGCTGTAATCCCAGACCTCTGGATTATTTCACTGAGCTGCGGTGTTTCTTAAAGTGGCTACAGAAAGTTCATTAATTGCTGATTAAGTCAAGCATATTGTTGTCTGATAATTCAGAGAAGCTGGTTGCCATAATTGGACAGGGATGGTGTGGATCTGGTGGGTTGGTCTTTCCGATGCTGGACCCAGTTCAATAGATAGATCTAGGGATAAGCCCATCATGACCATGGGTCAGAAGATGTTGGTGATATATAATTTTCTTTCCATGACACAATTTAGCAATATTTCTTTGATGGTCTACCATAATGTCCTTATCAAATATACTAAAATGTGAAGTTGTAAAAAGACAAATGTAAAGGCTTGAGTCACCATGTTTGTCCCTTTTCAATAGCTTTTCAGAAGTTGAAGTTCACTCCCAAATGTGGAAATTTCATCTTTGAAATGATTTCTTCCTGTAATTAATTCTGATTCCCAGCTTTAAGATGTTGCACATCCTAATCTAATGCGAACCCTGTAATTACACTGGCTTCTGTTGTGTCTTGCCTCTGGGATATCTGAATGTCGAGTTCTCTTTACACTATGTTGGCCCGAGGAGCTCTGCAAACTTCAAGATCACAGAACCTGAGGTAGATTTATAATGGTTGCTAAAAGGAGCATCTCTCTGGGCAACAACTCAACTGTCTCCCACTCAGAAGCTTTCCTCAAGCAATACAATGGACCCACCAAATATCCTTTATTGTTGCCTACTCACTTTGCTTCTTGTGGAGTCCTCCCACCAGTTCCAGTAAAGGCTTCTTAGGTGTTTTGTACTGTTCATGAAGACTTCACCGTTTAGGCTCCTCAGCAGTATTGTTTTGACATAACTTTAGCTGGTTCCAAACAAACAGGCATACTCAAGTGAATGAAACCTGAATGACCTGAAGTTAACATGAACAGAGCAACCAGAAGAGATATGTGCTTTGACTGTGCTTTTAAGTACACAAATGTTTTACACTGGCTAGGAACAAGCAAATATGCAAGTATAAAAACGGGGATTCTTTCCAACTTGCAACTTAATAATTTAGACCTCTGAGCTCAGAAAGAACCCATTTTACGACATCCGGGGAGTTTTTGTGTCTTAAACTGTTCCCATCACCTGCATCCAGTCAAAATCTGAGTTGTACTTAGGGTTGAAAACAGGAGACAACCTTGTAAATCAAATTTTTTATAACGTTTTCTTTTCGGTTTAATTAAAAGAGTTTGTTAGTGTTTTTATGTGTATAATCTGGAACCTGGGAATTAATTAAGCATTGTATTTAATAGCACCTGTAAAGCACTCTCAATCAAGTGACTAAGTCATTTTCAGTAACTAGTGCTGTGTTAACTACAGAGTCTAAATGCATCCTAAAATTCTGGAGTAAACTCAGATGTCCCTTTTATCCTTGAAAATGTTCAAAATAGTGAACAGTTTATACAAACAGTCAGCTGTCAGTTGCTGCCATTTGCCAGCTCCAGGCTGAGCAGTTGTTTAGAATGACAAATTAATTTTGGCTGTTTGCTTTGAGAAAATATTTATACACAAATGTAGATTAGACAGATTGAGGTCACTGAAATATTGTCATTTGATAAGCGAGCATGTATTGTAAAATATAGATGTGTTCCATTGTCTCTGTTTTCCCCCGTTAGTAACGCTGATCCAAATATTAAACAAAAGGCTTCCTACGAGAATATTAGTATGTCTGTTTAGTTCCTCAGGCTCTTGGAGATTTGTGCAAACTTTTGATGGTCTGTCATATGAAAAAACAATGCTCTAAAATGTGTCATTACATAGCCTTTTGTAGCAATTAGGTTTAATTTAACTTCCTATTCTCTTAAAATGAAAGGTGAAAGACATCAGCCTCCACCTATTATTGTATTAATGATGGTTGCAAAAAAAGAAGGTTACATGATGAGAGAGAAGCTGAAGACTACAACAAATACCTCATAGACAAAACAATAGATTGCAAAAAACTAGTTCTGCATCCACCCTTAATACATCACCCTCTATTTACAATAAGGTAGTGGTGGTATTATGCTGTGGGGAAACTTTTTATCTGCAGGTGAGCTGATTTGTAGATGGATGGAGGAAAAAAAAAACATAGCAACCCAGGCAGAAAACAAGAGACTATAAAAGACTTGAGACTACAGTTAAGGTTCACCTGCTGGTGAGAAAACAAGCTAACCATAAATCTTGCAGCCAAAGGTGGTTCTACATGGTCAGGGTTCAGCTGTCCAGCAAATGAACTGTTGTGTTGTAAATGATTCCATGATTGTAAACTGCTTTAATTATCTTTTTTTTTTTTTACCTTTGTTTTTCTTCATGCAAAACAGATTTTTTTTTTTAAAGGCAATTTATCAGTTTTATGGTTTTTATGTTCATGATTATATGACTTTAAAAAAAATTAAGTATCAACACAAAATAATGAAATGCAGCAAAATATTTTAAAACAACAGCAGTCTAAAAGCTTTCCGCCGATTTGTTCTGACACCTAACCTATAGCCCACCACTCCCTTTTGTTTACTGTGATACATAGTCTTTGCATTGCTTTGATCAAATTGCCAGTTTGTGGCTTTTTGGCATGTTGCTCCACCGCTCTTGGAACGGATTTCAGGAAAAGCAACGCAGTGCCAAATGAGTTGATCCAGAATACTTCAAAGGTGGCACATAGATAAAATACCCTGTGAACATGCTGCCAGATTACTGATTGATGGACCCCCAAACGAAGTCAGAGACACTGATGACCACACCCATATCTCGTCAGCCTGACAAGCTTGTAAGTCAGGGCTTGTATTTCCACCTCATGCAGTAAAGCAGTGGGAGTTCTTGCATGAATGATGTTGCTAGTGAAGAGGAATGGAGCTGAACACCATTTCCCAAAAACATATCTCTTTTCAGTTCTGAATGTTTCTAAAATGTTACATAACAAAGTATTAAACTGTTGTGTATTAGTCTTAATCTTTCTTAAAAGGAATTGCGTGAATCGAACAAACATAGTCGCATTTAATAAATTAGAACAGGCCTTCCGATGAGACTTGTCAGATTAGAAGCAACTTTTGAAAATACAGGTGTAAATCATTCAAACATACACATTTCTTTTTTTATGAATGCTTTTTTTATATAAATGCTTTTTTATTGGTCTGATGTGATATTCTAATCTTAAATATTGCATTTTATTTAATTGCAAACAGCAGAAGAAAATTAAATTGCAATTTAACATTCTCATCAACAATAATTTTTCTAAAGAAAACCAAAACGTAATTTCCTATGTTAATGAAATCTTCAAGCTAAATGTTGTATTTTGGGACATATTTTTACTGTGAAATTTTGCTACTGCCATAAAATGTTCATTTATTTTAAGGCATTTGGCACATCCTTGCCAGCAGAGCTAGTAAAGGAAAACAGTTCTGCATAAAATATGCATTTTTCATATTTTAAGAATGTTTAAAATGACACAGCTGATCACTGTCATGTATTTGCAGTCTAATTCTCTTTGGTCCACGGGCATCTCCACACCTTTGCTTATCCTTGTAGGATGCACTTTTGTTCATTGCTACAATATTCAAGGTCTCTTTAACGTTACCAGGAATATGGAAGAACTAGAGGGATGTTGGATGACTGCCTGGACGGTCTTCATAATTTGCAAATAGTCTGTTAACTGCCTCCGACTTCTTAACAAATTGCTTTATTCACTGGTTGAAAACTTGAGAAGACAGAACATTTGCAGCCAAAGCCTGAAGCTAAAATGAGCATTTTGACAAAATTAGGTCACTAAAGTCAGTAGATGTGCTTTCAGTCAGTTAAGAGAAGCCTTTTGAAATGTTGCCTTATGGAAAATGTGTATTCGGCCATTATCATGGGGTAAGGAGTCTAAGCAATGTAGTGTTTCCTGATTGCAACAGCATAGACTACAATGTGCATAAGTGTAAAAACATGGTCAGAGTTAGGGAACACCAAACTTTGAGTGCTATAAATAAATAAAATCATTCTTTCAATTATAACTTGAAATACAACTACAGTACAGTGCTTGAAAGTAAGGAAATAATCACAAATATAGATATAATTGGCATAAATAGCGTTCTTGCTTTCTACATTCCCATCAATTTTAACACACCCCAGTTCAAATTGAAACTGCGTAACGTTTCTTATTTTGACTGAATCAGACCAACCATACATAATTTACCCAGAATGCATTGCCTTGTATACAACATGTGATAATATTTTATTTAAATGTAGAAAAACCAAACAACCCACAGTATTTCTTCTGTATTGTTTTTATAGCTAAAATAAATGTTTCTCAAAAAAAGTCTAAAGTTACAACTAGTCACGAATCCCTTTGAAACTTTGGTCAAACACTATTAAATTGGTAGCGTTAGAGATGTGACTTTTTCTACTCAGTTAATACATCATTTATTGGCAGCTGAATTTTGCAACAACTTTACGCAGCGTGTTAGCTGGCAGCCCATGTGGGGGCTAACTGACCTAAAACAGGAAAAGGTTAGTTACCTTTTATTTATAGTGTGTGTACACATCTGGTTTCATCACTATGTGTTCAAAGACGCAATTTAAATGATTTGATTATGCAATGCTGAAGTATTGATGGGCAAAGTGCTACAATCTAATGAATAAATAATGTCAAATGAATAATTCTGTTTAATAGAGTGATTAGAAAAACTGTGATAAATACATTAACTGAATAAAATGGCTCAACATTTATATAAATCTGTCAATAATTCATTAAGCATGTAGTTAACTGAATAAAGTGTGTCATTTCAACTTGAATTAATTATGTGTGGGAAACCATATGAAATTATTTACATAATTAATTAATCACTTATATTTCTGGTGCTACAGGACATCAAGAAATAATTTAAGCTGTTTCTTGCTTTGTCAAATACATCCTAACTTCTGATTGGTCCACCAGCCCAGCAGATTAACCACCAACCAACTGCATTGTTTGTGTCAGATTTACTGCCACTGATGTCATGCTGCATCACAGTGAAATAATTCAACAGATACTGAAATAATCATATATGCTTCTAACAAATAATACATTTAAATGATGGTAGTTTTGTAAATACTTTATAAAGTATTGTAATTCCTAAATAATTAGCTTATGGATAAATGTGTTTGATTATTGTATGTATTTTAATTTTTTTTCAAATAACAAGCTGTTTGACTGTGAGGAACCACATTCTTTTATTTATTTTTTGTTTGTTTCTTGTTTTGTTTTGTTTTTTATTAACTTACTTAAGAATTGGCCCTATAAGCTTCAAGTCTGGATCATTTAATTCAAAGTTTAGAGCTTCAAGTTGAGAATCAGATGAGTGTCATGTCCCCTAGGATTTAATTTATGTCTTAACCTTTACAGAGATGTCATAATGTTGCTTTAAAATATTTGTATACAGCCACAAAGGGCTATAAATTGCTAAGAGCAACATTTAACTGTAAACTGTTATATTTGTAGGTAGCCCTGCTCGTGTTATTTTCATAATTCTCTTATTAGAAAATTAGCTGATGGTTTGGTCTTTCAGTTGCTTTTAAAGTTGTCCGCTCTGGCATTGAGGGTACTGGAATGATTAACAGTAGTTTCATCATTTTCATTATTTCAATTACCCTTGTTACACTGATTAATTTCACTCCTCAAATTATGATCCTTCATTCACAGGCTTATGAGGACATTAATCTTAAGAGACTTTGCCTCAACATTTGTAATGCAGCGTTTTGCTCTTTGTCTCAGAATGGTTGGAAAACCAGTCTCTATCAACGCGATCAGTGAAGCATAAAACAAAAAAGTTGTCTTCTTCAAATTCCCGAAAGGTTTACTTCATCTATTACACCAAACAAATAAGTGCAAGTAAATGTTAGCCAGTGCTGTGCTACCAATCTAAAGTTTTCTCTCTCAGACTTTGCTCACCTTTCTTTGCACAAACTTTATCTTAGAGCTGTAATCTTTACATACAAAAATGAAACGCTGTGTAAATGTTTTGAAAGCCAGAGATAGTTAGGCACCAAACACATTTCAAAATCTGATTTATAAATAGTGGTGTCTTGTTTTGTGAGTATGTATTTATTTGGGTTATTTGTTCTAAGAATTGACACAAAGTGATTGAAATGCTTAAATCCTCGATGAAAGTAATAAAAATAAATAAGACTCGAAAAACGATTCAAGTAATTTTCTAAAAAAAAAGAAAAATCCATGCAATGAAACAGAACACTAGCCCATATAACCTACACATTTTCTCCAAACTCAAAAGATAAAAGATAAAAATAATAATTCTCAAACCTCCTATGTGGAAGTAACATAGGTTAATAACATCTGTCATTTGTTTTAAATTACCTTAACTTTAAAACAAATGACAGATGAAAAATGTGCAACCCTAGGACTAGCTTAAAAGATTGTACACAGCATTTTCTTGTAGTTTGGTACAATTCAAGCTCAAGACTTAAAGTAAATAAATTAAATAAATTTATCTTTAAAACATAAAGCACATGTTTTACATCCAGGTCTAGTTCCTGAACCTGGATTTAGGAACTAGAAGGACCATTGAATAAGGCTCATTTTGTGACTGGTCAACCATTTCTGTGTTGATTTGGCCAAATATTTTGGATAATTATCTTGATAAACGACCCAATCATGACTCACTTTCAGTTTACCGGTAGTGTGTACAGGATTTTTATGTTGGTAGTTTCCAAGTTATCTAACAAGGTTCCCGGTGCTTTTGGAGGAGAAACAGGCCCACTTTAATACAAATTCTGCTCTGGACTAAACACTGGACATGAGTGGCTTTTCCAAATACATCTTTTGCTTCCAACCAAACTAGTCTGGAGTGTTAGTTGCTGTAAAGCTCAGTCTCTGCATCATCTGACCAAAGCACACATGGCCAAATAAGGTTCTAATGGAGTTCAGGAAATGCCATGTTTATTAACATAGAACAGAAAAACCAATTGTTGCTCCCTCCAAGCAATTGGCTTGGTATGTAGCTAATATTTATGGTTACTATGGAGACTTATTGAGTCTAACATGCCAGTCTTCACTGCAGTTCCCTTACTTTTAGATTATTTTTGCCTCTCTTACCATCCTGGTGGCAGGATAAATATAGATCCTCATCCGACACTGTTGCAAAACAACAAGTCAATGTGGAACAATTTATATCCAAAAAGATAAAGTCATGGTTTAATAAGTACAGTGTCAAGTTGTATAGTAAACAAAAATTTTAAAATGCTCAATTTAAATTTCTGCTAAACAGAATGCTAGGAGAACCGCATTGATTTTGTTACATAGATTTCTTTTTGCCTTTGATTAAATTTGCTAAATTTAAACGTTGCATTTTTCTGAATTTTCAGTTGCAGATCATGTGGTTGGAATACAGGAATAATTTTGCTGAACGTTTCTTAATCGTCTTCTCCACGAATAAATGTGGCCAGTAATGTATTCTCCATGGAGTCATGCATATTTGAAATTGTTCATTTTTTGTTGCATAAATAAAATATCTGTCGAGTTTTAAAGCCACTTATCTCTTAATGCCGAGCCTTATCTTCCTCTGTCTCTCCAGCTCAGCTGAGAGCAGTTTCTGATGACTAAGACTGAGAGAGCCTGTTCGCTGGAGACCAACGCTCACTCCCCTCCGCCACAATCACCACGGCCACCTGCTTGTCATGAACGAAGTCTTTGTGATTGACACAACTGTCTCATTTGCCTTCCTCTCACGTCTGGTAAATAACAGGGCTGAAAAGCGGTGACCTAGTCGGTTACATGGAAGCAGACGATTAGCTTCCCGGACAGGGTGTTTCAATTCTCATTAGGAAATTCCCTCAATTAAAATTGTTCCAGACGGTAAATTACAGCTCCAGTCACAGATTCACAGCTCTTCCTCACAATTGGACAGGCCTCTCTGTTCTGTAACAAATAAAGTAGAGGATCTATAATTTGAGCTTATTTTTTTTATTCTGTTGGTATTTGTGTAGTTGGCAAAGACATGCACATTATTTTTGTGATTTTTTGAAACATGAAGATCACAATGCCTTGTAGACGCACAGAATATTGCAAAAAAAAAAAAAAAACTTTCTGAAGAGTACCAAAATATATTTCTGAAGTGTTTTATGTGCTATATTTTACTTATGTAAAAAAATATGGTTTCTTATTTTGTTTTATATGTACAGTTCCACTCAAAAGTATTTATGCAACTTTTTGACACAGATGTTTGTTTTGCGCAAACAAAAAATTCAGCTCCCACTAAAGGTTCCTAGATTCACTGTTAAAGAAAAGTGTCCCCACAACATGATGCTGCCACCGCCATGTTTCACAGATGGGGTGTAGTGTTCAGCGTTGTACTTATACGCACAGATTTGTGTAACATGTAACATTCAGAACTTGTAAGCAAACTTAAAGCTTTGAGTGCCACTGCAGGGTTTGTGCCTTTCTATTATTTTCTTTTTTTGTCATTAGCCAGAGGCCTTACAATTTCTCATTCATGGCTCACGTTGGGAAGGAAGCAAAAAATGTTTTTGTGTGGTACCAGAATTAACTGTTATTTGTTGTGCTCTAAGAGGTGGCCAGTTAGAAGGTAGTTGCTAATAGCTTCTCCTTTGTGATAATAACTTGTTGGAAGCAGTTAGCAGTTTTTTAGTGATTACAACAAAACAATGTGACCGTATTGTTGCAAACAATCATCTTCAATGACAGAAAAAAAGAATATGGCCTGCTATTTTCTGTTGATCTTCCATTAAATGAGTATTTCTTCAACAAGAAGCTCTAAGTAGTTCAGTGATGTTTTAGTTTTAACTTCTCCTTTTGAATATGTTTCGTCTGTTATTTTGGCTTCCCCCTTCACCAAACCCAGTTCCTGTCATATATTCTGCCATCTCCTTCTACCTTTCTTTTCTTCCTATCTTTCACGCAGTCTTCCCTCCTTTCCTTGCTATGTAGACTGTGTGATATGTAAATTGTGCAGACAGCTGCTCCCGTTCTCTGAGTTTTCATTCCATCACTGGTGTAATTAACATCTCTGTGAACTGTGACTCATCTTAAACTATGTGAGAGAACCATCTCTTAAGTGCAATGTTTTTACTCCATGGCGTTCTTCAATTACATCCTTCTTTGGGTGTTTTCTGATGCAAATGGTCAGATTTTCTGTCCATTTGCAGAAAATGCAAAATGACCCAGTTTGGAGTAAACTGGGTCTTTTCCCTGACCCATCTTTTTATTCCTCAAACCTTCCACTCTCTTTTTCGATTTTTTTTTTTTTCAACTACACCTTCCAGTAACTTCTTGCCTTCCAGAGCATGCTTATCTCATTAATGGAGATATCAATTAACATGGAAACAGGGACCTTAAGGCTCCTTAGAGACTAAATGCACAACATTTTATGCCACAGAGGGAGCACCAAGGCACTCATCTCCTTTCTGTCTTGCAACTTGCTTTCTTCTTCTTGATGTTTTGATCTGGATGCTTTTGCTTTGTAGAGAAAGAATGGTTCATTTTGTGAGAACTTTTTCTTGAGCTTTAATCTTGGGCTGTTTAAACTTTGGGAGTACGTTTTAAATTTTACATTTTTGTAATTCACCAAAAGCTGGTAAGTCACATCTGCATGCTGCAACTCAATATTAGAAACTTACATGCCAGTTGTGTGCAGTCTATTGTTGTAAAGGCTTAGCTAAAATAGAAAGTGACAGGGTGCTACATGGCTCATTGGTAGATCAGGCACCATACACAGAGGCTACAGTTCTCTATGAACTTGTTCCTGGTTCAAGATTGTCCCTGCTCCCATCTCACCACTAAGTCTGACCAGCTTTCCTGTACCTGTGGAAACATCCTAAAGTATCATGCTTTCACCATCATGCTTCATCATTAGTTATTAGGTTGAATTATTGCATGCAGGTCAAAAATATTGATTTGGTCTCATCTGACTGAGGATCTTCTTCCACATATTTGCAGTAGTTTTTAATAAAAACCCTCTCAGTACTCTGATCCAGAACTGCACTGCATTCTGAAAGATGTAGTCAGATGAAAGGTTTTGGCCACTCAAGCTCTCCTGACCAGCTAAGCATAGTGTGTGATATCAACCAACTCACTTACTCTTTGATTAAATTTGAACAACCTGTTGAGTAAGCAGCAGTTTCAAGTTTTGCCACCATGCCTCACTACTGCTTAAAATTAAAAAACAACAATGTGGCGTGAAATGATAAAATGAATACGACTCAGATAAAAAGATTTTTACGCTAATTCTTAAATTAGTGTATTTCGCAAAAATACAATGGGAACAGTTTTTGCATCACACAAGTCGTGATCAACAACTGGATGTTACTACAGCTTGAGATGAAATTGTGGTAAAAACAGAAAAGGCCAAGTCACCAGTTTGGCTGGTAGATATGGACTGATATGAAATTCTAATATCGTGATACGATTTTAAGCCATATCGCTGAGCCCTACAGAAAATAGCTCTTTTCCTGCAGAAGCAATGAAGAAAATTTTCCAGATTTTGGATCTTATGGGCCTTTAATTTTCAAGGTTGAACATAAATTCAGTACTCAAGATTCTGATGTGAAAACTGACATTCCTTAATTGGCAACCTTTCTGAGTTTCACTGAGTCTCATTGTGTTTTACAACATAATTATTTTCACTGCAGTTAGAGGATACGTTATCTGAATAAAACATAATTCACTCAAAATATACCTTGATATAGAGTTTCTTCTTTAAGTGAAAACAATATTGACTTAATGAGATGTCAATGTTGTGGATAGTAGGCCTGATTTTTAATGGGATAATGAATTGTGTTACAGTTTTTATATCTCTTTTTTTAATATCAGTTATTTTGATGTTTCTTTGCAAAACCATAGGATTTGAAATCATGGTTGCATTCATGAAAGGGGCTACAGTTCCACATGCTGTTTTCCTGCAATGCAGTCCTGGGACAACTGTTAGTCACCATTTGATTTAAGACATGGATGTGCAAGCACTGTGGGGTGTTGGGGCCATAAAGCATTGATACAGTGAATGCATTAGTAATAAATTCACTTGCAGTGACTGTGTTTTTACTCATCTCCAAGTCAAAGCTTGGCTTCTAAACAGCAAAAATGACTAAAGATGAAATATTTTTGATAAACAATGTTTGTGTGGGCAACTGGCATCTGTTAAGCCTGTAGAAGTGGGCTTATTATTTGTGTCTCTGGGTGTTTGGATGCAGAGGATGTCCTCCTCTTTACCAGAGCTTAATTGGCCTAATAATACATCATCAAGGAGACAGGTGGTGAAGATCTCTACACGTTTGGAGGAACTCAGGCAAACTGAGTTGTTAAACAAATGTTGTGATTAGACCTGAGCCCACACAAAGCTGTTCAAGTTTAGTTGACCATTTAGATGAACTCAGTAGTTAAATTATCCTAGCAGAAAATCAAACTTCTGATTTTAAAGCAAACATTAATTCTAAAAACATTTTTTATATTTTTGTATAAAACACCATGCACCATTCCACCTGCAGCCTTTGACACAGGTAGTCACAAGATTCTTTTCTTAAGACTTGAAACATTTTTGGTCTAAAAGATACAATTCCGTTATGGTTTAAGTCTTATTTGTCCAAGAAGTATTTCTTTGTACTCATGGGAGATTCTTTGATGGCTTCTATTTGTTTGGTGTATCTCAAGGACACATCGTGGGATCAATTATGTTCTCATACTACGTGAAGCATTTAAAATAAATTTTTAGGAAGTGTGATATTTCCCTTCATTTTGACAGTTATCACAAATTTTAGTACCCTTATCAAACCGAATGTCATTGCCCTACTGACAGATCCACTGGAATAATAGATTTATTTTTTTTTTCAGAAATACAATGTTTAATTTGGAGACATAAAAAATAGTTGCTTTAACAAAATGACCAGTGCCAAACTTTTTGTCCCTTCTCTCTTGTCAATAGAGATAAATAAATCTTTGACCATTACAAAAATGTCATTAGATTCTCCCAAATTCTGGTACTTTTAATGCTCTCTTCTCCTTAGTTCAGAAGGATTGCATAGCTCTGGGAACAGATTGCCATTACAAATGCTGATTGTGTCTGGCAAACCATTTCTGTGTGAATTTGTCCATATGGTTCGAATCATTATCCTGTTAGAAGACCCAGTGATGACCCATTTTCAGTTCTCTTGCAGAGGTCACACAATTTAAAAAAATAAAAAATGCTACTTAGTCCAAGAGGGCCCCTTCACTCTGTCATGGTTTGCAGAACTTTTCAACGAGAAACAAGCCCACATTTTCACAGATCTTACACCATGCATACTAGTGAGTGTGAGGAGCAAGATTTGATATATCTAGGCTCATCTGACCAAAATCATGTGGTTCCTTTTAATGTCCCAGAAATTATGTTTATGGTAGAAAAGGAAAGCCTTTTTCCTAGCATATTTCCCAAGCAAGTGGCATTTAAGGGTTAAAGACATAGGAGACTTGGTGATCCCACAATGCCATTATTTGGTGCTGTTTTCTAACAGTGAGTCTGGACTTTCTTAGAGTTCTTGACCTGGGAGTATTTATCAGCGATATCCAGGAACATGGGTAGTGCTGGATGTAAACATCTTCAAATATGTATTTCTTAAGTCTTACAATTTTTGCATTTCTTTTATCTTCCAAAGTATTTGTACAGCAAACTTATTCCAGCATAAGTTTGCTGTAGCTGAGTTCATTGTGCTTAACCGTATACTTTCTGCACTGCACAATATCAGATCAATATTTGGTGTAGCCACTTCAAGAGCATAGATCAATCAGCTGATGACTGAAATCAGTTTGTTTCCAGCTAGACTGGCCATGAAATGACAAATCAGTCAGTCAGATAAATCTGGTTCTGTGACTGGTAGAGTTAAACATTTGCACTGTGGGCTTGCTCTGTAATGTGGTTCATGTCCTGAGCATACCTCAGCAACATAGATTTATGGGAGCTGCAGCACTGGAGCAGTTTCCCACTGGCTGGAAGGTTTGTGGTCCCTCCCTCAAGTACCCTCACAGGCTAAAGCATACTTTCAATCAGCACACAAGACTTTGCTGTGTACAAAAAAAACCCCAACCTTTTGCATTTGCTGTTTTCTGGACAAAAATAGTTGTTTGTGATTAAACTGCTACCACTCCCCTAGATTGCAATGTGTTGAATTGGAAAATGTCCAGTCATCTTTTATCTTTATTTGCAAGGTTGTTCCACAGGCCAATTCTGTCCACTATTAATATCAGCAGTTAAGGCACGTTCATGTCTAATACATTTCAGCAAAAGGCAACTCAAAGTGTTTTATACTATAAAAACATAAGACAGTAAACAATTATGAAACAAGCAATAAACTTTACATTTTGTCATATGGCCTTATCAAAATCATCAAGCAAATATACATAAAATATATTGATCAATGTTCCAGTTACGTTTAATCAAAGTCAACTCTAAACAGGTGGGAACTTAGCCTTCATCTGTATTGCAGTTTCTGGAAGTTTGTTCCAGATTAGAGGACCACAGTGCTTCTCCATGGTCCTCCTCTAAAACAGAAATGTTTTATTTCTGGTTCTGGGGAAGCACAGTAGACTTGAGCCAGAACACCGGAGTGGTCTGGAAGGTTGCTACAACAACAAAAGGACTATAATGTATTTTGGTGCCTTTCAGTGATTTCTAAACTACAAATGTATTTTGAAGTCTATTGTCTGAGCTGCAGGGAGTCAGTGTAAGGACTGTAGAGCTGGAGTGATGTGGTCTACTTTCCTATTTCAGTGAGAATGCAAGCAGCAGCATTCTGAATCAGTTGCAGCTGTTTGATTGACATTTTAGTTAAACCTGTAAAGACACTGTTGTGGTAACCAAAGCAACTAAATATGAACACACAGATGAGTTTCTCTTTTCCTGGGACATTAGTTGTTTAATCCTAGAAATTTTCTTCAGGTGACAGAAGGCCAACTTTTGACTGTCTTTATATGTCTTCGAAGGTTCTGGCTCTGGTGGTTAACATTTGTTTGGTCTTCAGCGTATTTGAAGAATTTCTCCACTTATTCTAGTCCCACAGTCAAAATACATGCTTGTTTGTTTAGTTGGCAAATCTAAATTTCTTTTAAGAGACACAGAGACAGAGAGTGTGTGTTTTACAATCTCTCACCTTGTAAGGCTAATTTCTTTTTACAACAAATACTACATTTGTGAGGACCCACTACTCCTAATGGGACTGAAAGCCCAGGCTCCAAAGAAGAAGTGCTGTTTTTGGGTTAGATTTTGAAATAAGGCGTAAATTGAGTTCAAATTAAGTTTATGGTAAGGGCTAAGGTTAAGATATAGAGATAAATGAAAAATTAATGTAAGTCAATGAAGTCCTTGTGAAGATAGAAATACGTACTGCATTCGTGTGTGTGTCTGTTGGCCCTGTGATGGACTAACTATCTACCTAGGGTATTCTCTGCCTTTTGCCCTGTTACTGCCAGGATACACCCCAGCTCCCTGTGACCATGAACAGGATTATAGGGTGATAGAAAAATGGACAGAAGGAATTATAACTTACTGCCCTTTAAAAGGGACACAACAAGGCAAAATATAACTATTTTATTCAACATCAATTTAACATTAATTGGAGTAGTTTTTCAATTCAAAACTGAGCTAAAACTAGAAACGTTGTGTATTCACTGTAATGTGGAGTGGAATTGGTTTTTAGCCAAAACGCAATGCGAAAGAAGTTCAGAACCTTCTCATTTGACCAGAACCCGTTTTTACATGTTTCTTGTGTCCTTTATGTGTTTTGGCAAACTGAAAAAAAATATTTCTCATGGCTGTCTCTATTCTTGTCACATTTCAGTAAGGTGCATTTCTGAGAACAGTGTATAATAATTTTCCATGACTCACCACCCCTAAATACAGAGTTTTTAAGAAGCTGTACTTTATTTTAAAACTGATTTAAAACATGCAGCTACATCTTTCCACTTAAACCACTGATAAGGTCAGAGTTTGATTTTAAGTGCCCAGCTGATCCCATTGATATCTATTATACTGTGACTGAATCAATAGTCCAGCAGCTCATTTCTCAGGAGCTGTCAATAATAGAGGGCCTGATCTGCAGGAAAGTGGCTGGCCACTGTTACAAGCTGGAGGAGGAACTTATAAATGAAGTATGGATGTTTATTAAGGAAGATGAGGTTGGCTTAGATATGTGTATGATTTGGATGTTTGATGTTACTCTTTGAACATAACAGGAACTAAGAGTGTCTCGGATGGCAGGGGGTGTCTGTCTTTCAGTACGTGTGATCATACCCACATATGTGCGTGACGGGGTGCACGTGTTGTGTTTTTTTTCTTCCCCTTTTATGGCGTTTGAAATGTTTTTTTTTTCGTCTTATTTAAACCATGTTGCTTCGGTACCCCTTGAGCTTTCAAACCCCTGGGTGGTCGATATGGCCTAGTTTATGAATTTCCTGCTGCACGCAGAATGGCACACACAAACAACTTGCACACACACAACGCACCGTCAGCCCTACTTGCACAGAGCACAAATACAGATCCCGTGAGCAAATCGACGGAACATGTATGACAACACAACGTTGTTTCATTCTGATTTCTGGGAGGAGGGAAAGAAGTCAAGTATCTGTGAGGGGAAAATGTAGATTGAGAAATAAATGGGGCCTTATTAAGAAGAAAAGGGTGTGGGGAGAGGATAGGCATAGAGAGAGGAAGGGTGGTGGAGAGGGGGTGTATAATAATGTGTCACAGCATGTGGAGCTGTGCCAAGACACACTGTGAATAATCTGTGGTGGTTTTTTGCTGAGCCGGTTATTGTTGCATTAAAAATATAATGCCAAATATGTCCCAGTGTCTGGCTTGCCTTAATGATGACAGCCTGGGGGGATGAATAATTAAGACACAGGGAGGTGGAGTTTGTCTCTGTGCTGTGTTAATAGTTTTCCACTGAATACTACTCCAAAGGAAATTGATACCATGACAATTAAAAAATACCTTCACCTTTACATTGAGAGTTCATGGAAGAGAAGTTTATAAATTAAATGTTGAAATCAAGTAGATGCTCCATATCCATAAAGTGCAACAGTAAGCTTCCTGGTTAATACAGTCTGTACCTTTTCTGCTGACTACTACTAAGTATACACACATTACAGTAGAATCATAAAATCAAGCTTAATAACAAAACGTGGGTCAAAAGGATTTGCAATTACATAATCTCTGCTCTGGCATCTGTCCCAATAGAAAATAACAATCTGGTTTTAGAAACTGAGCAATTTCTGCAATTTGTTTTGGGGTTCCTTGTAGAGGCATGGATAACGCAGACACCATGTATGGAAGCTAACAGTGCTCAGTGCAGTTGTTCAGAATGCTTAGCATTAAATAAATACATAATGCATCATGAAATAATTATCTACATAAATTAATAATAGCTCAGTATAGATACAGTAACTAAATGCAGTTATTGAACAGGCATATAAATACTATAACATAGTATACATTTATAACCGGTATATGTCATTAAACTGACATAAGAGGTAGGATTAAACAAGTGTTCGTGTCTTCCTAGTCCTTTTCAAACAGAAAAGTAGTGATAAGTTAACTGCTTTGTACTTAATTGAGTTTGCAGATGTCTTCTCTTCTCTTACTGGTTACTTGTTTTCTTTGTTCTTATAAACCTTTTATAAATAAATAAAATAAAAATCTAAGCTCAATATACTGAAATAGTTTTCATTCTCCTTAAACAAATAGCTGTTATGCCCTGGGGTTATTTTGAGTTATTTTTGAGGTTTGATTATTCTGTTGAATAATCAAACTTAGACTCTTTCTTGATTAGATCAATCTTGTTTTTGTTTTTCTGTTTTACTTCAGTTTAGTCCTTCCTAATTTTTCTAGCTATGTTAATTTATTGAGTAAAGCAGCTAAGAATTGTGTTTCTTATCTCTAGTTCTTATTTAGTGTTAGATTAATTTCCTTGTCTATTGTGTACTCTTTCTTGCCCCTCTGCCATTTGCTCTCTCTCTGAGAGAGAGATCAGCCTGCCTGCTACTCTCCCCCTCACACCTGCAACTCCTTAGGTCATCAGCCCAGGTTTTTTGCTCCAACATTCACCCTCACAGTATTTAAGCCCCTCTTCTGGTTCCTCCTGTTATATTCTCATGTCTCCTTTCTGTTTTGTTTTTTTTTTTTTGGGGGGGGGGGGGTTCCGTTGGATTTATGGTTTTTATTCTGCCCTGGTTCCCTGTGATTTTTGTAAGTTCATTATTAATCTACAAGCTGATGCTACCTCTCTGCATTTGGGTCCACCAACAACCACTACATACCATGACAATAGCTTAATAGTATGAAAAATTATTTTGTTGAGGCATTTTTAATTAATCCCAGCATTTATTTTTTTTTTATCCCAAAGCATCTTTCCAATAAAGTCATCTTTTCAGGGGTGTTGATAAGTAGGGAGACCAAACTGTTGATACCTTGCCATTACATTAAAAAAAAGAGAAATAATGTGAAACTGATATATGTAGTTTATAATAAATAAGTAAAACTCAAATTATCATCAAATTTTTTTAAAAAAAATCTTCACAAAGTCATTTAGATGGATTCTGCAAGTTTTTTACACTGTGTGCAGTGTTAAAATTATCTGAATACCTCAATTTTTTTTTTAACCAGCACAAACTGACCTTCTGAGCTTGTGGTTCAATGCCTGCAATATAGATCTAAACCAAACTAGTTGTGCTAAATCAATTCAGGCTTTAGCTGACCCACATCTGACCCTCTGCTCGCTTTGGAAAACCAAATTGGGTTGTTTTTACCCAAAAAGCTTTTACAGTGTAAAACTAGAAAAAGGCCTTGTTAATGCAGCCAAATTCAAATTAATAGTTTGTTCTATACATGCTTAGTTAAGCCTAGACTTTCTTTCTTGTTCCTTGGTTTTAGATTTTTTTTTTTTTTTTTTCATTTCTTCTGGTTGAAGCTATGCGCCGTTGTTTACAGGGTATTTTTCTGTTATGCTGCTGATAGCTACATTCACTTGGTCGACCAATCACTATTCCTGGCTGCCACTTGTTTGAGTATAGACTGTAATTTTGTCAAAAAATGATTCCATGTGGTTGTTTATTCTGCTCCTTCTTCCTCTGGCAAGCTTAGCTGCAAAAGGGTGATTCATGAAAGAGAACTAAGACTGACAGATGGATACAGATATGACAGAGGCTGTGTAGCAATAAGATTCATCACCTCTAAATCCAGGTTTAGACCTAAATCTACTCAAGGCTTCATTCCCAGAGTGTCTTAAATAAACGGCTCTGGAGCCTACGCAGCTTTCATGAGGAAAAAAGCGGGTTCTGCTCTTTAAATCAGGGGGTAAAAGCTTTATAATATGCTCTTCTGCCCTCCTATCTGATTCCTCCCTTCTGTCCTTTCAAGGTGAAATGAAAATGGCCTGATTGATTTATTATCAGAATGACTAGCTGACACACTGCTACTGTTTTCTCCTTTACTTCAACCAGTTTCACATGTTTAACAATAGATTTGGAAAGGCCCAAAATTAGAAACACGGATCAATATTTCAATGCACAGATCACAAAAAGACACTTAGAAACAAAGCTAATCCACAAACATAGGGAGATACACAAAGTTGTACAAGTGCAAATCTGACACACACACACGCACATTTCATCCCACATGCTCTGTAAATAGAGAGCAGGATGTTGCAGACATTTGGGTGCATGGACAAACAAGCGGTGTTCCTTGTGAGAGAATGGGAGAGAGAAAAAGCAAGCACGGAAAGACGAATGAGAGGTAGCGGCACAGAGAGACACACGGGAGAAGAAAACTGGGGGTAGGTGGACAGATGAAGTGGTGACTCAGGAATGTGATATGAAAAGAAAAGATTCAGCACTTGGAATGATTCTCCTCTTCCTCCTCCCATCTCAGACAGAGAAGGAGTTCTGATATTTACTGTGTCTTTCTAATCTTATCTCCTACAATACTTTTCCATTCCCCCACATCTGCCACTTTTGGCTTGTGAATAGCAGCCATCACAATTAAAAAGGACACTTAAGTTAATAAAAGAGTATTTAGAAGCTGCCATGCAAACTCTGTACACAAAATACATATTTTAAAGGGAGAAAAGTTGGTCAAATGAACCAATCCCTTTGTATAAATGTATGTACTGTAATTGCTTATTTTGAATTAACCGTGCTTAACCAAAGTTTTTGTAAAGCTGATTATAATTTCACTTGCCACTCCCAGATGGTATCACTGAAGACCTGTACAAACCAGAAATCACTTAAATGAAACCTGTCTGACTAAATGAAAAATACTAAAATATTCTAAAATGCAAAACATGTTTCCCAGATCAAAAGTAATTAAAAAAAAAAATTAAACAAAGTTTTTGACATCTATCCATCCTGGTGTCTTATAAATACATTTCTAAGACTCGGAGGCTCCAGCAAATCACATTGAGAGTCAAAGTTTGTGGATCATCCTGGGCCCCCTACCAGATATGGGACCTATTTCCCCTGTCACAATCTCCTTCCTTGGCTGGTGCCTGTGCCCACCTGAGCGTTGATGGTTCTCTGTGTCTGGGTGCTCGGGTATGTATCGGCTCACCCTGGTGACTGTTTGTCGGACTCCGGGCGCCCTGGCTCTATCGGCCTCTGCTGTGGGGTGGTGTATCCTCAGGGCTCGGGATTCTGTCCATGACTGGATCATAGTGGGTCGTCGGCGGAACCTATGGGCTCATTGCTTCAGCCCCCGGGGGCTTCTGCATTGTGGCTACTGGGGGTCACCTCCTCTGTTTCTCTCAGGGGAAGGGCTGGGAAGTGTACAGGAGTTCTAATGAGACAGAAAATTAATTTTTTGGAAAATGTGCATCCCTTACATCTGGGACAGCACTCATAGCATTTCAGAAAAAGAGTGTTACGCCTACTGTCCATTGGTGTGGTGGAGGAAGTGTGTTGGTCTCAAGTTTTTTTTCCGTTTCAGACCAGTACAGCTCGTTAGAATTAACTAAACCATAAATTCGACTCTTTACTAGAAAACCCTGAAGCATTTTATCCACCAATCAGTTTGTAACCTGAAGCTCAGCAGGACAATAGTCCAAAGCACACCAGCTTGTGTGTGTTTGAATGGGGGGGAAAAAGAGCAAAATGGAAGGTTTGCAATGGTCTATTCAAAGCCACAAAGATAAAATCTGATTAGAATTTTGTTGTATGACCTCAACAGGCTATGTGGCTGAATATAAATGACTCTGCAGAATAGTGTAAAAAATCCTCTATAAAGACAAAAAATCTGTTGCTTTGGAAATGCTTGATGGCAATTGTTCCTATGAAAAGTTTTACAACCAGTATTTAGGTTTAGGGGCAATTACTTTATCACATACGTCCATTGGTCAGTTGACCAATAAAATCAATTGGTCAATTGATTTTATTTGAAAACTGCTTTCAGTTTTTACTTTTGTTTCCACGGCCACCTTAATGTACTGGGTTAGCGGGATTGAATCCCAGGGGCCTAGAACTTTCACTACCCTATCATTTTGGGTAAAAACAAACAATAAAAGAAAAAACTTTGCTTTATAACTTGCCAGGTTTTCTGTCATTAATCCCTATGGTTTATACGCTCATGCTTCCTGCTGCTAGTAAGAAATCTACAGTATGTGGCTGTAATTGTCACTCTCTAAAATGCCTTACAAGGTATTCATACCACTCTAACTTTCTATCATGTGACATGGACTTTGATATATTTTATTGAGAGCTGTTTTCAGGCCCTCTGATAAAACCTGTTCTGGAATTATGACTATGTCTAGCGTTGCAGAGATACAAACTGCAACGCTAGTTTGTATCTATTTTTCTTTGTAAAATAATCAAATTATATATTTGATTATTATCACATATATTCAGCCTTAATGTGAACACATTAAGGCTGGATGAAGATCATACCTGAACAATGACTCATGAACAAAATGGTCTGGACGGTACCCTTCTAAGAAATGGACAAACTCGGATATTTGTCTGTCACACAATGTTTTTTAAGAAAACTTGATTGAAACTTTATTTTTTTATTCTTCTTTACTGGTGTAAGAGTAGAGAGAGTAGATACAAATTTATGCCACACTTTTCACTATTTAATAATAAGTGTGAAACCCATGTATCCACTTCACAATTATGCACAACTTTGTGTTGACCTATCACAGAATCACTAAATACTCTGAAGTTTTTGTGTACAATTGGCCCAATTTGACAAAATGTACATCTAATAAATTAGCAGTTGAGTGTCATGGTGAAAACATCTTCTTCAGGTCTCAAATATGAGTAAATTCTAAAGAATAGCCATGAACTTTTCTTTTATTTAAAGTTACATGTTAAACTTGTGTTTTTTTCAGGAGTGTAAAGTAATGGTATCAAGTCAGACTAACCTCGGCCACTCAAAGCCGAATGAATAAACTCTGTTTCTGTATGAAAGTATTAACTACAGAATTTTTGTGGAAAGTTAGATTTGTTTTATCAGTGAAGTAAATGTTTTAAAAATCATCACAAGTGCTGTATGTCACAGGAGTAAACCCTGAGGTGTAATAGATCTAACCTATAACTAGAATAAAAGTCCAATATTTATTTGGATGTCCGAATACATCAAAACCTTTAGGAGCATAAAGTGAAAACCTTGTTTTTCTTCCGTATTAAGTGTTGACTTCAGCTCAAACCTTTGACTGTAATGAGGTAAAGTTTCCTCAATGGCTGCTGGTTATGCATTGGAGACAGGCTCCTCCCACAGAACCAGGACAAGTATTCTAATATTTTATTCTAATAAAACAAAAGCTAAATAGCATCTCATTGTATCATTTAAAGAGCTGAGCTTCATACCTGTAGTTGCCATTTGGTCCAAACATTTTGTATCCCTAAACAAAACTATTTCGTACCAGTGTTCTTAAACAACAGCCAAAAAAAAAAAGAGTTTATTTTTATTGTTAATTAAGTGGAAGAAAATTGACAGTAGGTTTTAAAAGAATTTTACAAAGAAGTCTGACAAGTTTGGAAAGCAATGCCACCCTCTTTTATTACGATATCACTAAATAAATGTGCAGCCAACTGCCTTCAGATGAACCCTAATCAGATGGTTTACTTTAATCTCTGAATGAATTCAGCTGTTCTGTAAAGGCCTGGGTGGTTTGTTAGAGATCATTAATGAACAAATGTCATGATGATCAATGAATATAGCAGACAGATCAGCAAGAGTTTTAAAAATGAAGAGTTAAAAAAGGAAAGAATATCACAAGTTTTAAACATCTTTCAGGATGCTGCTATATTATTTGAAAATGGAAGGCATGGCACCAGTTTGCACCTACCATCACTTGGATGTTGCACTAAACTGACAGGTAAGATAAGATAGGCATCAAACAGAGACGCATCCAAGATGCCCATAGTAATTGTGAAGGATCTCCAGGGATCCAAAGCACATATGAAAAAAAAAAAATGTCTAGATGAAAAGTATGAATCATTCACTCCAGAAATGTGGCCTTTATGGAGGAGTGGCAAAATGAAAGCCACTGCTGAAAGAAGCATCATGAAGATGGGATGCTTCTGATAGCACAAAGAAAGGTTAGTCAGAGGCAATGGATTAAGCTAAATGCAGGTTTAAGGTGTTAGGATCATTGATCATTTGGGTTTGTAGTTTAGTTTATCTGTTTTCCTTAGTTATTCTTATTAAATCAGATTTTGTTCTCTTTTACTTTAGGTCAGCTCTTCCTTAGTTATTCTAGTAAGATTATGTTTATTTATTTCTGGTGTCTAGTTATTCTTTGTTAAAGTTAGGTTAGTTTTCATAGTTCTCCTGTTTGTTTACTCTCCCTTGCCCCCTTGTGCCATTCTCTTTTTCCTCAGTTTGCCTTCTACTGTCTCCTCTCACACCTGTAACTTGTTAGCCAATCAGCATTCACTCTTCCAGTATTTAATCACCTCTCTTTCACTCACTTCTCTGGTTCCTCCTGTACTTCTCCACTCCTCCATGTACCCCGTTTCTGTTTGTTCCCTGCTCTTGCTCCATGTTACCTACCTGTTTGTAAGTTCTTCTTATGAACTTACAAACAGTAAGTTTGTAAGTTACTGTTTGTAACTTACAACTTACATTAAATTCTCACCACCAACTCGTCGCCTCAGTATCCTCTGCATTAAAGAAAGTATATTTGTTGCATAATAATTTTCAAAAGATATATTTGAGATGACAAGTGGAACGTGTCATCTCAAATGTCACCTGCAAACTGAAACTGTGGTTTCTGCTCCTGCAGAGCTGGATGAATAAAACAATGAAAAACGCAAAAAGGATGACTTTACACTGCACAAAATTAGGCTAATATGAACATTTTAAGGAAATGTATTTTTAAGCATAAGGAAATGTGTAGTGCTATGATCATTAAGGGGCAAGCACTGTATTAAGTTCTTACTGTAAATGTACATACCCAAAAATACTAAGCCCAGCAGTGCTTTAAAAGTGCCAGAGAACATTTCAAAGTAGGCTCATTCTTGATGAACTGATTGCATAGATGAAGCTTTGAAGTATACTTTCTTGCCCTAAGCATCTTTAAACAAAGTGATAAATTAGATAGTCGTTGAATAAACTCTTAATTTTCAGCACTCATCTCACTTTCCTGCTGCTGGTGGTCCAATGGCTCCAGTATCGCATAATTCCGTTCATATCACTTCAAATTAACTAAATTATTTTAAAAAGTGACCTCAAAATGCTCTCAACTTTTTAAATTAAGTGCTCTAAAATATAAGTTTAAGTTTTACTTATTTTGATTAAAGTCAATATCGTAACTTCACAATACGCCTAAAAGTTAAATAGACTTACTTTAATTGAGTGTTTGCAAAACCTTGATCAAAGTCAACTTATAGTCACTTATCAAATAAATGCAACGTTACAGTTTACAGGTAATGTTCTTCTGTTCGGTTCTGAAAGTCCTGCTGCCTTTTGAGTGCTTCGTTTTCATATGAAGTTGACTGTAAGCTGCAGACTCTTCGTTTTACAAGTCCCTGTAAGAAGATTCAGTCATACTGTGTTCGGACATTTGGGGGGGTTCATATGATGTTCTGTGTTCGCATTGTGACCCACTTGTGCAACTTTTAAGGGGGTCGTTAAAAACAGCGGGTCGTCTCCCTCTTCTGCCCCTCTACTTCAGTGTATCTCCTGCATCTCTCACTTCCTCTCTCTCTCTCTTTCTCTCTCTAGCTGTATCTCCCTCTCTCTCTCTCTCTCCGTCGCTTATCTCTGCGCGCATCGTCAGCACTAGTTTGGAGTCAAATCTGACAACCGCTGCCTTTGCCCGCTCCTTCCTCCGGCTCTCTCTCCTAATACTCTCCCGCGGCAGTCCCGGCTCCTTTAAAGGGGTAAATCAACTATTCATTTAGCTAAAAACACGTGTAAACATAGATTTATTTATTTTTTTTAAAAATAGAGTCTGGCTGACCTCGATTGCCTACTCTGTGCCGTTCTTTCTCTCAGATGATGTCTTACCTTGTTTCTCCTCCCAGCTCTCACAGTCGGGACCGTGGGACCGCATCCGACCGCTGTGTTCAACTTGAGGCGAAGAAAGACACGGGAAACTCCTCGGGATTCTCCGTACATCGAGCGCTCATCTGGATTTTGTGGTGAGCTCACTTAGTTACATTAAAATCATTGCATTTCTTTTAATAGTAAATATCATCCAAAGCGCTGCATCTGTTGTGCTGATCTAATAACAACCCAGCGTGTGCAAGCCAAATTATCCATGTGCATTTTTTATTTTTATTTTTAATTGGCCAACTCTTCTTTGTTGTGTTTGCACGCACAAAAGCAGAAACGCTGCAGCACTGCTTACTCGCTTCTTTCGGAAACCCCCCCTTTTTTTTTGTAACGTACCCCACTTAGTCCCCGCTTATTGTGCATGTGAATTAAACGTGGCCACTTGTGACAATTTAGTTGTCAGTATTCCTATCACGGAGCGCGCTGAGAGTCAAATAATACCGTCCGGAGTGTGGGAGAACAGGAGGGAGATTAGGGTGAGAGGAAAGAAGACTGTGAGAAGAAACATTTGCGGGATCCCTCAGGGAAGCGCTGCTTTCTTTCTTCCCTCCCTTTATTGGGAGGATTTTTATTAGTCTTTAATGCCTCTACAATGATCATATTATCTAATACTGTTTTACAGGCTCTTTTTAAGATGTGCTTATTGTCAGTGCCATTACTGCTCATTATATGTGGTGACACACTCCCGGCTGTGCTGTAAGAAGGCATCTACTGGGCCATTTGCTGCTTTTTATTGTCCTGTTTATCAATTAAACTTGTCTCTAATGGAGATCTCACACTTCCTCCAACATAAAACATTACTCTCCCACACACCATCCGTTAGCATCTCACCTCCCACATAGCCACACTTGCTGTCCACAGCCGATTATCTGGTTACATGCCACCATTTGAGCTAATAGAGTCCTCACTTAATGTGATGACTTCTCAATCAGAGGCGGCCGAGCACAGCTGAGGGCCGCTTAAAGGTTCATAAGCGGTGTCATCAAGGGCAGATCAAGAGGCCAGTGAAGACCAGACAAAATGCCCTGTGGAGGTTGTCTTGAGTAATTTGCTGATTCGTTTTATTGTTTAATTACAGTATGGGGCTGTCACTGTATGTGGGGATGTGTGTGTCTTTTTAGAGTGCCTGTGTGGGTGTGTGAGACGGCTTTGCTCGCTCATGTGTGTGCAAGTAAAGAATGAGAGAGCAAAAAGAGGAAAAGAACAGAGAGAGATTATGCTAACTCAAAGTTTTGGAAGAAAAGGATGGGGGGGTTATTTTAGTAAGCAGTTTTTCAGTCACATTCTGTCACAGTCTGCAGGAACACAAACATTTCTGTAGACTTTAAAATACTAAAGAGAAGAGGATTAAAACTTCCAGTGTCATAGTTTTGAAAAGTTACATTTTCAAAACTGCTAAAATTATCCTTCGTGCTGGTCCTGCGCTTCTAATGAGATCCCAGAACGAGTTCTAGCTGGATGAAGCTTAGGTTGGCATAGCAGTTCCCCTCCCTGACTTGTTTCTGTGCACTGCCCACAATTCTCTACAACCATGCATGCTGTAGTAGTAGGTGGTTATAGCAGTAACATCATTTATGAAACTTGGAATGAGCATATCATTTGTGATAGATAAGGCAGATAAGGCAGGCAAAACGGTCTCCGTTTTCCCAGCAACAATAAGGGAGTGCGGTCTCCTTATTGACTACAAATACATAAAAGCAATATAGAACTGTCTTTTTTACATTGTATGTCATGATCTGTACACACACCCCTTTTATAATGCTTCTCTGGACAATATCAAAATCCACCACTGGGTTCATTCAATAGGCTGAATACCTACAAAGGCTACACTTACATAGGACTGCTGCCCAGATGCTGCTGGTATTTTTGGATGTAGACTGGGGAATCGTTCCATGTCTAAAGGCATAGACACCTTACCTGCACTATATGTGTCATGCCAGGACACTATGTGGCGTTGTAGTTTTAGAATGTTGTTGAAACGCACGTGCTTTTGACCCTTAGCTTCTACCTTACTAGCTTCTACCTCATTTAGAAAATACTAACCTATCTCAGATAAACTAAGTGCTCATGTAACACACATATTTATTCAGTTTTAGGAATTATACTAAACTGAACAGGTTAAGAAGCACACAGTGCAATGCTAACCAGCATTGTTTTGGTTATCTGCTCATGCATGTGGAGAACAGTCCCTGCAGCCATGTGTTCTGCACATGCTCACTTTCACACCTATCGAGAACTTCACACACTCCACAGAAAGTATTCCTGAAAAGTTCCACTCTCACACCTGTTGTCAATAACTGCTGTCAGAAATTGATCTTTGGAGAACAACAACAATAGTATGGTTTCACTGTGGTCCTAAATCACACTCGAAATACAACCATTGCTTTTCATCGAGGTAATATTTTCACTCTGAATTTGTGATGACTAAACCTCACTACTGCGTGAATTTCTTAGCAGTTTTGTAGAAAAATCTATTTGCCTTTGTTTTTGCTGTCCAGGAGAAGCTAAGCGAAACATAGACTGTTAATTTCAATATGGTAATTAGTACATTAATTAGCACTTTATGCATTATTGGGCATTACTCCAACAGATGGCAGCAAAGTGCTTCCAATCTTATGCTTAGTAAATGTAGAAGATGCATCAACAGACATTAGTTGAATGTAGAATAGAATAGAATTAAATGTTATCTTTATTGTCATTGCACTGTCCCAAGTACAAGCAACAAAATATAGTTTGCATCTATCCAGAAGTGCTATACATGATATAGATATTTATTTACAGGTGTACAAAAGGCAAGGAGGTGTGCAAGAGTAATGGCAAGAAGTTCTAACAGTCCGTGTTGTGTATGTGTGTGAGGACAGTCCATATGTTATTGTTGTGTGTAGATATAGGGGAGTGCAGTTCTTATAGATTGTGTCAGGAGGCGTTCAGGAGTGTGACAGCTGTGGGAAAGAAGCTGTTCCGGTGCCTGGTGGTTCTGGTCCGTAGGCTTCTGTAACGCCTCCCAGAGGGCAGGAGGGA
>CAEFZY010047104.1:0-13926 GCA_903066815.1 Brachyrhaphis roseni
CTGTAATGATTTTTTAGATATAAAATGTATTTTTATATATATATATATATATATAGACACATATATATATATATATATATATATATATATATATATATATATATATATATATATATGCAGATTAGATAGCAGCAATGAATAATATTGAACAAAAGTTTTATACAGTAATTAAAAATATATATATAATCAAATAAATGAACCAACAAATAATTATTGCACATTTTGATCATGGATTTTAAAATACCCACTGTTCTTGGGTTAATTTTCATGAGTGCCAATAAATGTGCCTTGCGTTTTAGTTAGATCACTATTACAGCCATTAGGAGAAGCTGAAAAAAGTTTTTAATAAACAATTTGTAACTTTATAATGCAGAAATGAGAGTCATAAATGCTGCTAGTTATTTTAAAGTACAATTGTTATTGTTATATCTATTTATTAGTTTATATTTGGTGGTTATTGTGCTTTAAAGTGCTATAAATTGTATAAGTAGAAACTTTGAATGCCACAATCCGTCTGTTTTGGCTTGTAAAGCTGCTTTACAAGCCAAGAGGCAGCTTGATGCTTGAGAAGAGAAGAGCCAATCTTCTCTGCCATGGGAAGCAGATCTTTATTTACAGCCCCCATGCATGTCAGTTTAGCAACGGCTGGACACACAGCCAGCTTACCTCAACTTTCTCACAATGCAGCGTCACTCTCTGCAGCTGCAGCAGACCTGGGAACTGGATGCTGTCTTTTTCCCTTCCCCCAGTCCAGTTAGAGGACCTTGGTTAAAATGATGTTGCATAATATAAAACGCTTTCTTTTAATTTTATATATATAATCAGTTTCACAGCTGTTCATTTTCCACATCTTTTAAGCAGAAAGAAGTTTCACCCATCTGGGTTTGCTTAAATGCTGCTAATGTATCATTTTCCGCCCTGATAGTGTCCCTGAAAGTCTGTTCTTATCTTCTTCCATACGTTACCTCATCTCCTTCCTATCTACTCTTACTTCATATGGGACTGAAATAAAAAGCCCTCAGTAATCTCTGAAAATTGCCTTATAAGCAACTTTTGACCTGGCAACAATGCTTAATTCTTCTCTACCTTTGGCTTTTTCTCAAAGCCTTATACAACATTATAATGGCCATGCTCAGAGGAAATTCTTAAGGGTTTGTTTTTAGTTCAGATGCTATCTGTCTTTATTTTCCTGTACCTCACAGCAGCAACATAACTGATGTGAATCTGGTAAATGAGGCTTGTAACTCCAGCTGCTGACGAGGTCAGACACGTACAAAAGTCTGGTGCCGGAGCCACAGGAAAGCAAGGCCTGGACAGTTGGAAACATAATTATTTCAAACGCTGAATAATTCAACTCAATTATTTGCCTCATGCAACCTACGGGTGAACAGTCACTGCCTTTCAACTCAGTTTTCCTACATCAAGCTAACAATATATGACTAATTTAGCTTTAAAGCAGTTTCATCAAAACTGGTATTAATGAGTCATTGATTTATAAGTTTGCTTTGATTTTCTTAGTTAGGCTTGAGCAGCAATAACGCTGCAAAGACCCGTCGTAGCTGTAATGTGTATTATTCTCCCATCAAATGAATTGAGTTTTTGGAGGCCTGGACATATACAGAAACTTATGTTGAAGCTCATTTAAACATTTGGACAAAGCTGTAAAATACTGGATGAAAGTAATCTGGTCTGATGGGAGCAAAGCTGAATTCTTTGGATGTCCTAACGCACACCATGTTTGCACTGCAAATCAACACTAAAACACCATACTGCCAGTGAAGTTTGAAGGTGGGAACATTGTGGTATGGGGCTGTTTTTTTTGCATATTGTACTGTCAGACTTCATATAATTGAAGAGACAATGAATGGAAAATGCACCAAGACATCAGTGAGAAAAATTAGCTGCCATTTGACAGAATGATGATGATAAAACAAGGGTGGACATTTCAGCAAGGCAATGATCCCTAACACAGAGCCAAGGAAAATCTCAAGTGGTTTCAGAAAAAGAAAATAAAGCTGGGAGTGTGGCCCATCTTATCACCTGACCTGTGGAATCTATGGAAAGAACTAAAAATCAGAGTTCATACAAGAGCCCCACAGAACCTTTCTGATTTAAAGACTTTGTGGAAGAATAGGCCAAAATCACACCTGAGCGATGCAGGTGTCTAGTTCCTCCATACATGAGGTGTTTCAACATTGTCATTACCAGCAAAGGCTTTTGTACAAAGTATAAAATAAATATCAGTGTGTTCAATATTTTTTTACCTTTGTTATTTTGCATTATTACTCATAACTTAATTCCTGAACTTATTTATGGACTACTGGTGAAAAAATTAATAGTCGATAGCATCTTTAGAAATATGTTTACAATGGCAAATTGTGATGTTATTTAACTCACTTTTATGAGGTTTTACAACAGATGAAGAGAGGAAGGAGGTCATGTCATATAAAATAAATCAAAAGCTAGAACACTAAAGACTTGCTTTCATGGAGAACTGATACCCTTAATGCAAGAAGTAGATTCTCACAATCAAAACTAATTGTAAGCTGAAACAATCACCACAGAGCCAAGTTTGAGAGACATGACTGTGGTGTTAATTATATAGTTGGGATTCTCAGACTTTTAGTTATGTAGATGTTTAGGGAATAGTCGCACATTTAGACATTTGAAAGATGGTTACTGATTCAAACCATTTAGATTACCTAATTTGAGCTTCTTAAACTGACGTCGACATGAAGAAAGATTTAAGTGATACAAGACAAAAAAGCTACATAGCCAACACATTCAGCAACACATTTCTGAATATTTATGTTTGTTTACAACATAATTTACTGAACACTCACACATACACCAACTGCATTGATTTCAAACTCAACCACATGAGAGAACGGCTGGGCGTGTGTGTCTGTTTTGTATCATTGAGCTTAAGTTTGCCATGAGATGTCTGTCCTGACCAGAGTCTTAAATTTCAGGATCCTGCCTCTTATTACATTGGCATTAATTATGAAAATGATAGGGATCTTCTCCCCTGTGTGTATTTGTGTGTGCGTGTCTCCTTAATCTTGCTTAGTAAGAAGGCAGAAATGCTAATTATACAACGGCTGTCATCATTTTGATATCATTCCATACATGAGTTTGCTTGATATCCTCCTGCAGGGTACTTGTTGCCACAGCTCAAAGATCTGTAAGGCCTTTTTCTGGAATACACTTTGAAACTTGTGATTGTTACTTGGCTGCACTGTTTACTAAAATAAGTGTATAATTCTGTGTTTTACAGCTGAGTGAGAGAAAATTGTTTCCGGCATGTATGTATTTTCTTTTTCTCCATCACTGTTCTGTCCCCGCTACATTCCACAGACTCACACAAACATGTATAGGCAGATCTCATATGCCATCTTAGAACTGAAGTAGAAAATACAAGTAAGACTTTTCTTTTGTTTCCTTAGACTTGACAGATCCCTAACTCCAAAAACAGCTGTATACAATTTCTGGTACCACCATACTTAGCAGGGTGCATTTTTGCCACAAGATGTCCCTCAAAACGTCTTTCTAAATTTGGCTCCTCTAATTTCAAACTCTCTGGAGACTCGTTACCCAGTGCAAGCCACTGAAAACCATTTCCCACAGCATGAAGCTGCCACAGCCAGCTAGAATTCATGGTTGGAGATTAAGATAAAATCTCCAACCATGTATTGGTTTTTAGACGTGACAATTTTGGTTCAGCCACTGAAGACCATAGTGTTTTTCAGAAAGTTTAATGCTGCTGACAAGTCAAAACTACAACTGATTTTGACAGAGTTGGACTCTGATCAAGTTCCTGAGGCACTTCAAGTATGATCAGTGAATATCTGAATTTCAGAAGATTATGTTGACTACCATAGCAAATGGTCTGAATATTTGTGGAAAAACAATATTCAAATTGAAGAACAGATGTTTCACTATTTCATTGTATATGCATGAGATTATCTACACAAATAAACTTACCTTGCCTACATCACCTATTACAGCTGCTGGATATGTTTAAATCTAGGTGCTATTTTAATAATCGCATGTTAATGTTTTATCAATTCCTCCATGTTGAATGTCCACTCAGCTAACTCCCTCACAGCCAAACACGGGATCTCTTTTATACTTCCTTACTTCTGCGCTGTTGTTGCTTCTGCATCTCCAGTCTCTCTTTATCCCTTTCACTTTTACAAATAGTTCACAGCTCCAAAGAAAAGGCCATAAGCTTACACACTAACAGAGACACACACTCTCTCGGGGAACTCTGCTTGCGTGTTGCTGTTTGCCGACACTGGAGGGGGTTCTGGGAGCAAAAATAATGAGCTCATCAGTTCAGCCTGGAGGTGATCTGGGCAACACCCACAAACTCACATGCTCATGTGTAATTTTTCTTTTTCTTCCTTTCAACCCCGTACACAGACATAGAGGCAATTACCTTGATCCATGCTCAGTAGGCCATTCCACGTCTCTACAGCCGACTTCACATTGACTTACTGAATAGACTCTGGGCTGCTGGAGATTCCCCCCACACACATTGGTTTGTGTTGTTGTTGCTGAAACATATGTTTGTTAAAGTGCTGTATAGTGCGAGTGTATGTGCTGTGCATGTGGACGTTTGCTAAGCAGCATAGATGGTTGTGTGGTGAGATCTGATTTTATCTATCGCTAATACAATATGGAGATTTATAGAGGTATTTCTGCGTAGCGTTGCATGCTTCTGGGTGGTAATGTGATTGTATGCATCTGTTTTATAATTATGAAAGTTATGAGAGTGGGTGAAGCTGATATATGAATGGATTTAAGTGCTGTCTGTCAAACGATTTGGCTTGTTTGTTTGAAGTCAGAATTATCATTTGAAAGAACTGAGTGAACTCAGACTTTATGTTGTAGGAGGCTCATTTCTAAGAAAACAGAATAACTGCCTTGATTTTGTAATTAGTAGGTCAAGTTTATCCTTGTGGAGTTTAATATATGTACCTCACTCATACAGCTGTGATTAAAAATAAAATAATGATAAAAAAAAATAACCTTTCAGTTTGATGCCTACTCTAACACTTTGATTTATTCCAGTTTTACTTTTTTAAATCTTGCAAAGAAGGCCAAACATTTTTCGTTGGACATCAAATTTTGGCAAATGTCATCTCAAGGCGTTTTACAGGACATACTGTTCCAACTAATATCAAGTTACATCTAGTCCAAATTGGTCCAAATTCTCTTAAATCAATCCAATTAGTACAATCAGTACTGTAGAGAAAATTAATATGACTCAATCTCAATCTCAGTAGAAATCTGTCCTCAATAACGAATTCCAGGTTCCTAAAGATGACATATCAACACAAAGGCATCTATTAATATTGAAAAGTGGACTGATTCATATTTGTGAATTTTTGGTGTTTTTTTCTTGTCCATTCTGCGGAACACTTGCGTCACAACTCTCAAATAGTTTATTTTTTTTATTTTCATTGTTATTTTTGGCCTCTGTAGGTTTTGCTACCCGAGGCCAAAAACCACATCACCACCATATCAAAAACTGGCACTGCCTTTTTCCTCTACTCTACTACTCCACTCACCTTGTCTTTCTGCTCCACCTCTCTCTCCCTCTCTCTCCTACTCTCCACCCCTGCCTGGTTTCCTCCTCTCCTCATCTCCTGCCAGGTGTTTCTTTTTTCTTTTCTTTTTTTTTTCTGCAGTAATGATATTCTGCAATGTAGTCTCACAGCTCAGGGTTATTAGATCCAATATAATTTCCAGCGCAATAAATGGGATTCAGTACTTGTGTGTGTTTTATTCTTTGTCATTATTTAATGTATTTTTCCCTTCCACTGCACTCGGAACTTATTAACAAGCTTACATTTTATCCTTACAGGCTCAAGTTTAATTACTTTCAGGGAAACGTCACTACCAGCCATGGAGCAGAATAAGTAACCAAGGCTTTTCTGATTAAGACCAAAGTTTCTGTTTTATGTTGCAGTTTTTATTAGTTAATATCTGGGTTCCTTGTGGAACAAGTCATGGATGGAAGCTGTAAGGTATTTTTCAATAACTCGTGTTCATATGGAAGGTTAAGCTCCCCAAATCTGGGACGGTGAATATTTAGTGAGTAAAATGTCACACGGAAATATTCCATAAAGCTTTTTGATATTGAATCACATCTTATGCACGTTATCAACATTAACTTTTTTTCGCCCCCAGCACCTTATGTGTGTGTGCGTGTAGGTCTATGTAGCAACAAATGGGCTCCACCAGGATTCTTTTTACTATACAGACAAAGTTACTACTAGGTGGTTTCACTTCACATGGTGTAATAATATTTTTCTAAAAGTGCTAGAAAGCTTTACACTCAATTGCTCATTGACATTTAGTGTGATTAGAAAGCATCACATCTCTTCTTTCCCATACTCAAATTAGCTGAGGTGTCTTTTGGGGCCCACTTGAAACTCTCTACTTACAGCTGAAACTGCTGTCAACCTCAAGTGTGTTCTCACCTCATCGAAGTCAAAACACATCCTAGATTGAGTATTTTAACAGACAATGTGCTTCTTGGTCCACATTGTGTGAACCTTGACTTTCCATGTTTTGCTGGTGGTTACAGTATTACACTTTTTTACCCCCAGAGATACTTAATTTTTGAATATCCCTTAAAATGTCTCCTTAGGGACATTTATTGTAGAAGTAATCATAACTAAAAGCTTTAATGGCCATTATTTAAAGGAGGAAATATGTTTTCTTGTCACTTGTCAGTTTCTCATACTGTCATGATCAATGTAATCTTTAATATTTTACTGATTCGTTTTATACTAAACACTGATTTACAGACAATACATGGGTTAAAGTGCACAGTTAGATTATTAGGAACTGGCTTTCATAAGACTATTAGCTGCATTATTTTTCTTATAAAGAGAAATCGAAATAAAAAGGGATGAATACAAATCCATGGCACACTTTTTGAGTTTCTGTTGAAAAATATCCTTCTACTTCACAATGACCCTCCATCTACTTTGTGTTTATTTTTGACTTGGAAGAAAGCCTTATAAGGTGCATTAACATTTGCTGTAATTTGAAAACGTGAATGGTTATGAATACATTTGTAGGACCACATAAATTTAACAATAACCCTCAATACAAAAGGCACCTAATGTAGATGAATTAAAAAATTCCTTTCTGACTGAATATCAGTAATTATTTTTACCATGCAATATTTCTGATTAAGTATAACTGGTTTGTGAACAGTTGCATTTTTTATTACCAATGAGTTTGTGTATTAATAAATGTACTCTGCCAAAAAAAAGAGAAAATATTTTCACAATATAACCTTTTCATTTTGTGACCATCTGTACATTCATGTAACATCCACATTAGGATCAATTACACAGATAGAACTGCTGATGTCTATTCTAGTATCTGTAACAATGCAGTGTGGAACTTTGTGTGCTTGTTGATAGAATTAGTGAACTCTAATGTATTAAAATTTAAACATTTTAAAATGCTGCTGAATTATTCTGCTCATTTTCTCATTGTTACAAAACTTAATTAGAAGTTGAGACTAGTCATTTAAATATACGGCAAAAAATTGAAATACATCATTTCCAAATCTAACTGACTGATTGTAAAAAACAACCCATTCTCAAGCATACTTTTCTCTCTTTTCATGAATACTGATGTGAACTACAATTCATCTGCAGCCGCACGTTTGCTCAGTCTGCAATTTATGATTCAAGCTGTAACTACCTCATTTGATCCCATCCTTGTTATGCTAATTTTCTTCCACAATGGTAGCAAATCAGTTTGATTTAACTGTGCAAACTGTGTGAGTATAGGAGTGGCTGCCTCTAGAGTTGTGCTTGTGTGTCTGAATATGTGGGCTTACCCCATGTGAGTCTGTGTGTGTTATATACAGCATGCAGTTGTCTCCGAAACGAGAGGTGTTTTTGTGCCAAAGCTTCCAATCTGCATTTTGATGTCATTAGCCCGACACATCAGGCTGTTTTAGAAGCACTTTAAAGCTAGATTGTTTTTTCAAGAGCACTACACACAATATGGAACGGAAAGCTGAAAAAGCATGAAAAGACCCTTTAAATGAAATCAAAACTTAGTCTTCAAAATGTATCTTTTAATTATTATTATTATTATTATTATTATTATTGGGGCATTTTTTTTTCTCTAATATAAATGAAAGAACTTAAAAGAAACTATTGTTGTTGTGTTTTTTTTTTTTTGGTGTTTGGGATTCTAAGTGGAAGCTCATAAATTTTTAGGAACATCTAATTGTGGCAACATCATTTTACTCATAGCATTTAGAGAGACCTCATTTCTTTACTCCACTGCTAGAATCTCACTATAGGATGAAGAAAAAAAAAACAATGAATCTCCATAAGCATCTTAAAAAAATCTGTAAGAATAGAAAGGATAATGAGTAATTAACCTTTTTAGAGGGCAATAAAAGCCTATACATGTTAACACCTACTGATGAAGACGTTCCTGTGCAGTTTGAGTTCTGCTCTCTATTTTGCCAGTGTTTCTTTTTGTGTTGCACTTGTTTCTTTCAGAACAGGCACGGTGGTTTAACAAGGGATTTTATATTCCCTGTAGGTTTGAGCATATAACCTGGAGTTTAAATCTTTGAGGGCAGCTTAGAGGCATTTTTATGTCAAATGAATCATTTCAATGGTTTTGAACCAATACTAGTTTGTCTTTCTGCGATCACAAAGCCCACAATCCATTCAGCCAATGGGTACCTGAGTTGCTAATGCTAAGACACAGTCAAGTCTTAAAAACCTCTTTCTTAATGGGGAAAACTGCTTCTATAGATAGATTCTCCAGTTTCTAAACTTAAACTCATCAACACTATTCTTACCAGATCTCCTGAATGTAAAATGTAAGGCCACATTTCATGAATATTTCACAAAAAGAGCCCTCCAACATGAATTTCCTCATACTCTCACTTTTTGTATCAATTTACCTGAGCCGAGTTTCCATCAGTGTTTTCTTTTTATGTGCATTCTGAAAATTCGCATTGAAAAAAGGTTGATGAAAATGACCAAATTCAAAATAACTTCCTTCATTTCACAAAAAAATGTTCTGGTAACACTTTATTTGACGGGGTGTGCGTAAGACTGACACGACACTGTCGTTTCACAGCGTCTGCAGTGAAGCGGGCGCTGTCCCGGTCTGTCGTGGTGAGGAGAGAACTGAGTCAAGCTCTCGTTCCTACCCTCATCTTTGGTCATGAGCTTTGGGTCATGACTGAAAGAATAAGATCACAGATACAAGCGGCTGAAATGAGTTTTCTCCGTAGGGAGGAAACAAGAGGAGCCAGTTGAGCCCAGGACACGCTGGAGGGCCTATGTTTCTCGGCTGACCTGGGAACTCCTTGGGATTCCCCCAGAGAAGCTGGAACAAGTGACTGGGGAAAGGGAAGTCTGGGCCTCCCTTGTTAAACAACTACCCCGCGACCCAACGTTGGATAAGCGGAAGAAGATGGATGGATGGATGGATGGATGGATGGATGGATGGATGGATGGATGGATGGATGGATGGATGACATAACTCTGCATTGTTTGGGTGTTCACTTGAGGAGCAGTTCACAAATTCATGTTCTCTCCTAATTAAAGAAAGTTTTTAGAGAGTCTGAAGGACACCAAAAATCCGGCCTTTTTGAGAGTGGTTGTGGTTTTGTTATTTTAAAAAAAGTTGCTCAGTTTTGATAAGAAAGAATTGATAACAGTTACTAAAAACAAATAGATTCAAGTTTTAATTAAGGCCGGATGAGCCTCTTCACTTCATGATGAGCACTTTTCCGTACACAGAGTCAGGCAGAGACTCTGTTCTGTCACCCTGAAACTTAGGTCTGAGGTATTTGTCTCACATGGGAGCTCAACACCTGCACTTCCAAAATAAAAAAAAAGGAGAGGAAAAAAAAAAGTTAGGATCCAAATCCGGAACTAAGCATTCAGCTGCAAGTTTACAACTTTCTAATCTGTATGCTGTTCCTGAACTGACTTACCTTGGATCAATATAGATATGAGCTGATAACGTTGTAAGCACCACTGCCCTGCTGTGGAATTAAGTTTTTGGAATTCAAGGTTGAAATTAGCACAACTGAAGCATCAAAGGGATGAAGCAGCAAGACTTGTTAATCCTTAAATCCTTAAAACCCTCAAGAAGGAAAAGTATGATTTAACAAGGGCCATATTATTTTAACAAGCTTTCAGTTTGGCTAGGCAAAGTGGCCTTTATCCTGTGGTACATCTGCTCCATCTCAGTATCTCTCTGTTTCCTGCACCAGAAATCTAACGTGTTCTGTTTTTTCTCCCCTTCTGCTTCTTTTTTTTTTTCTCTTTCAATGTGTAAATCAATTTTGGACTTGGGGCTGCTGTGCCTTCCAGGCATTTCTCTCTTTGATAGCGTTCCCACCACCAACTCTTAGGCGTGCGAGATAGCAGCAGCCACAGCTGAACAAGGGGAGCCAAGCAAGATTTCAAACTTCTTTGTAGGATTTTGGTTTAAACTCAAGCTTGTTGTGGCCAGTGTAGAAGCTTGAATACACAAACGCACACACAATATCCCAGTGAGAATTGGACTTAAATCATGCGAACTATGAAGTTGTATTCTTCAGCAATGCACTTGCAATTTTAGCATTAAAGTGATAGAGGTACACAGAAGCAGAGGAGTGGAGAAATCTTGGAAACAAGACGTAACTACAGGCAATGTCCTTCAAAGAATTTTGCTTAAAAAAGTGTTTACTGACAGACAAGGAGAAGAGAAAACATTATTTATAGACTTGAGGGAGAATACACTTATTCCAAGGTTTTCAGGCATGGACACACACACATCCTATTTTGGGTGTGAGTCATGTTGAATGAATTAGAATATGTGTTAAAGTTGCAGTAGGTAAGTTTTATTTAAAAAATATGCTTTTTACATTTTGTTAAAACTGTCACTATGTTATGACAGTATAATATGCGACAGATAACCTGAAAAAATCAAGAACCTCTGCCTTTTCTCAGCAATTCTACTGTCATCTTCAGAAATACACCAATCGGTCAGAAGCAACCAATCAGAACCAGGAAAAGGGTCTACAGTGCTGTCAATCATCCCTATGCATGCACTGCTCCCTCTTAGCTACAGCTTCTCCCTGTCAGCAGAGCAAGTTATGATTGCTCAGGCTATTAAGCATGGCCACAGATGTCAGCAAATAATCAGTTTTCCTGTAAAGGTTAGTTGTTTTTCCACCATTAGCACATTGGGTAGTGCATACACAAGCATGATTGAGAGCACCGAGACCTCCCTCCTGGCTCTGATTGGTTGATTTTAACTGGGGACAGTGCATTTCTGCAGATGGCGCATATAGTAGCAATCGAAGGAGGGGTATACTACACATGCGCTACTGTTTATAAAAGGTGCTCAGTGTGAAAATGCAGTTCTACCACTACCTTGAGTCTTAACAGGGGGTACAATGGATACATGTTTTTAGGTTGTTTACATGAAGTTATTACCCTGTGTTCTGAATTTAGCAGCTCAAAAAGAAACTCATCCACAATGATTTTCTAAGCTGTCATTGTCAAATTTTGGTGAGGCAGTATAAATTGTAGCCTCACTTTTCTGTTCTTAGCTGACATGGATGTCAGGAACATGTGATCTTCTGCTGCCGCCCATCTGGTTTAAGATTTAACATGCTGTGTGTTGCTGTTTTGCATAACTTTTTTTTCTTTTCCGTTGAACTCTTATTTTTCAGTCACCCAGAAGCAGTCTGCCCATCCTTCCCTGACCTCTGACATAAACAAGGCATATATTCACCCACAGAACTGCCACTCACTGGATATTTTCTCTTTTTCAGGCTCTCTTCTGTAAACCCGGGAGATGGTTTCGCATGAAAATTCAAGTAGTCCAACTGTTTTAGAAATACTTAGACCACCCTTCCTGACACCAGAAAAGACATCATTCAAATCCCTTTTTTGCCCCTTCTTGTTTTAAACTGAATTCTGTTTGTCCACCTGAAATGAAAATAATTTAGTCAGGAGTTCATCCTAACAAACTTTCCCCACAACAAGCTTGTCCTACAAACTCGTCAGTCAAGTCCAGTTTTTCAAAAAGCAAGTAGTCACACCTGATCATATGTGCTTGAAAAAACTGCTTTGGACACCTCAAGCTCAAACACATTGCTTTTCAGCTGCTACTGTAAGCAAAATGCAAGAAAACATGGAATGAAAAACTTACAATGATATCACCTGTCATACAAGATAAGTCCAACTGGAAGTCCGATCACAAACTCCGGCCAGCACCACACAGTAGATCCTTCTCCCTGACTGTCTGAGGTTCATCTGGTGTGGAACAGCACCACCTGTTGACAGATGGCTGCGTGACTTGTGATGGATTGTCTCGCTATATAATGCAGCCATAGTTCAGCTTTCTAATATGTGGTAATGCCAGTAATCTCACATTTGCTTGTTGGCTTATAAATTCCTGTGCTGACAGACAGCAAAATGAGTTTCTGCTGTGTGTGGACTCTGACCCACGTTGGAGCTTAGGCGTCGATGCATTTGCAGCAGATTGGTACCTGCTGATTAAATAGGTTTTTACATGGAAAACAAAGAAAAAAAAGCACCACAGATGTGTATGCCTAATATATACATTTGCGATGTGATTTCACAAGCATTTTCCTCTATGACTTTCTGAATTCTCCTCTTGCGTATGGGGTCTGTAGATCTACACTGGAAACAAAACTGTACATACTTGTTTTGATCAAGCAACACCCAGTCACAAAGAAGTCGAAAGCAGAATTTGTGGGATGCCAGCCATGAAATGCCAGCCTTGTCTGTCCAGAGACAGTCTCAAATTGAGTGTAAAATCCATTGTGCAATTCATACCCAGAAGAAGTAACTTTGTTCTTAACCTCCACTTACTTCTTACGACATAAAAATGAAGCAAAATATATAAATACTTGAACAATTTATAGTATTTTATAATTAAAACATGTTTTTGATGAAATGCTTTTCACAATTTGAAAAGTCTTTCTTTAATGCCATTTATTCCTTTCATTTTGACTTTTTCTACATTGCTGAATCTGAGCACTTCACTAATTGCAAATAGTTTGAATAGCCACAGAATATTATTTTCAAACGTCTTTCTTTTTATGATGAAAGAGCATATTTTAGGAAATATGATTAAACTTGAGGACGTCTCAAATGCATAGTTTAGTCTCTTTTTTTGAAAGTGAAAGGTGAAAGAGTCGAGTCAAGAATTAATGGGCGACCTCAGCTGCAGAAAGCTGAAAACAATACTCTAGGCATTTTTTTTCCCTCTTCCTTTCAACACATTTTCCCACCTTCTGCCTTCTGTTTTCACTAAATCACTTCTTGATTGAAAGGCAGAAGAAATCTCACAAAACTGCACTTGAGGTGTCAGATATTTTAAACAGACGCTTAAGCTTTTAACTACAGTATATCAAAGCCTTTAGTTAAAAAAAAAAAACAAAAAAAGAGATTTAAAACCTGCAACAGAATTGTATGATTCAAGTCCAAGCTTGCGAGTCTGAACAAGACTTTGGAGAATATGAAACTCTAAGTTTGGTGTTATAACTCATGCAGCTCCTTAGATCTCACCAAGTGTCCAGGCTGACTAACACATTTCCTTTCTTCTCTGTGTTGCTTTATGTCTGTACGTCACCTCATAACATAACATTTTTTTTTTTTATGCTGCGCCATGAAAGCAGTACCCAGATTTCTTTCTAGAAACAACTTTTTGTATTGTTGAACACAAAATAAAACAGAGTGCCAGTAGATGGATCTGTTTGAAAAGTTAGAGCAAAAGGTTGAGCATCAAACCAAATTCTTAGGTTAATTTAATCTATCTATCTATCTATCTATCTATCTATCTATCTATCTATCTATCTATCTATCTATCTATCTATCTATCTATCTA
>CAEFZY010047118.1:0-56480 GCA_903066815.1 Brachyrhaphis roseni
AATTCCTTCCTTTGACGTTAAGCTAACATCTGTTAGCTTTTGTAGCTACCAGGCTCGCTCTACAACTCCTAAAAGCTGCAAAATGAAATGTTAGGACTGAAAATAACAACATCAATGTAGTGAAGCTTCGCATGAACTTGTTAGTTCCTCTGTCCATTGTTATAGCTGATTTTTGGTGAAATGATGCACTAATCGACTCAGAAATACTCCCATGTTGACATAGAAACAGCGCCGCTAGGCTTTGCATGTGAGACTTCCGACCACGTGATATTTTCTAGCTCGGTTGTGGGCGGAGCTTGGTAAAGTCCATATTTCATTCCACCATGTCAAACAACTGTTCATAGCGATAAGCATCATTACTGTTTATGGTCTAAACTGTAGGTATTCCTATCTAGTGGTAAAGTTTTCCAACAGGATGGCAGTTATTGTAACTTTCATGATCTATTATTTCCTTCAATGCCACGCTGTGCAGCAGACTATCGAGTCTGCAGCCTCAGCATTAGGAGGTCTACCTGCAGAAACCTCAAAAAACCTGGAAAACCCAACATGTAACATCTGATATCAGTTTTGATATTTCTGTGCAATAATCTTTAGGCATTAAGCCTAAACTTCCATTAGTGAAATCAGTCAAAGCAACACAAGACCATTATACTGAGTATCAGTGGCCTCAGCCAGCAATGACATCAGAATCAGTTCTAATACCAACATTAACTTTTATACATGCTTAATTTAAATAAATCAGTGCCATGTAAAGAACATATTGTGATCGGCACCAAGCCGAATAAGATCCGGCTGAATAAAGCTTTGCTCTCCCACACAGTGAGGCTTCGGAGAGTTGGATGGGGAAACCTGGGTCTTAATCACACCGGTTCTTACAGCGTGGAGACACATCACTGCGTTACACAGCAGGGCTGCTTATTAGGAGCAACTTTAGTTAGTTTTGGGCTTGTTTATCAAACACTGGGTTCCTTATTTAGCCCACAGCATCTGGCAACACCTGTCCCAAGGTGCAGAGCAAGAGAGCTGCAGGTAAAAACATGGCTTTGCTTCTGGAGCCAGGGAGAAACCCGAACACTGCATAATCTGTGCAGATATACTTGTGTGAACAATGTCATGATTGGTAGGAGTCATCACTGACAAATACAAATAAACGCATGTGAAGAGAAGAGTCCGAACATTGGAATCTACTGAATAAGCTCTCATTAGGAGACTTAATTTGTTTTCCATTGATTTGTTCACTGACGTCAAAATGTTAAAGTCATGGGCAGAAAAGTTAAATTATGTCATAAAATCACAGAGCAAAGTTAAGTCATGGACGCTGCCGGCCACAGTTACTGGCACCTCTGTAAAAATCAATAAAATAAATTCACTAGTTTCTTAATTAATTTAAATCAATTTAAATATGGAAAAATCCAATATTTATATTGATTACTCAATGGAGAAGGGAAACAAACTGTATTTATTTAATTAAAATCACCTTGTGGATAATTATTGGTATTCTTAAAGATCCTTTTAAACTAAATGTAAATAAGTCCTCTTACTGGGATCTCGTGATGATTCTGTCGGCTCCAGTTGCTGAATAACTTTTAAAATCCATCCAGAGACGGCGGCGGCCATCATTACTTCTGTAAACGCTGCGCTGCCGTGTGACGTCTACGTTCTTTTTCTGCACATGCGGGTCACTTTGGGGTCGTAAAGCGTTCACACACAGGTCTGACTGCGGTCACATTTAATTTATATGAATGGCCTCACACACATACACACACATGCACACAGCAAAAAATTGGAATTGAGCATGGAGACCTGCTGTGTGACCGTAGACCAGGTTTTGTGATGAAGAGCCAGTGAAGACAGAAAGGTGGAAAACAGTTTTATTTCAGTTTTTCCCCCAACAGCAGGAAGACATATAGCACACACTATTCCAGGTCCTGAAGGGTCGGCATCCTCATGTTTTACATCTCTCCATGGAGGTCGTTACTATAGTTACGACCTCCTCAGCATGCCAATGATCTGCAGAGGCCTCTAACGAGCCGTCATTTGATCCAGGTGTGGCGAACCACCTAAACCTAAACTAAAACATGCAAGATACCAACCAAAAGGACTGACTTCATGCTGAACTTAACTTCTCACCTGACATGGCATCAAACTGGATGTAAACATCACTGGAACAGAACGAAATCTAAACCCAGCTACCTGTAGCATCCAACCAGGAGGTTTTGTCCAGAGGGTTTGGACAATTAAACATTTTTATTATTTAGTCTAAGCTCAGTCGTATTCCTAGACAACAAACCTGACACATTTTCAAGCAGTATGATGATTTATTCTTAAGTGACAAATCATTAATATACTGGCAACTCTTAGAAATGATAAAACTGAATTATTGTCATAAAATGTTGCCATTCTTCATTTGCTCTTTAATAAAATTAGACATTTTTTGTTTGTTTCTCTTGACTGAAACATAAAGAAAATGTACAACTGAGGAAAAGTAGAGAAGCCATGTTTTCTTTTCCCTTTTCTAAATAGGTGGAAAGAAAGTTCCCTAGCTACATTTCCATTAACAATGTAAATTACTCAAATAAAATTAGCTTTATGAAAACACGCCAATTCAAAACTCTTCTTTGTAGTTAGGAGTTTATTTGGGGTTTTTTTTGGCTGGCTCCACCAGAGCTCTCATACAAGGTTGTGTGTCATTCCAACATGTTGAATCCATAACTCTTCTGTAAAAATGCTGACTTCCCCAAAACATCACAGATATAGTTGCTTCCAAAGAAAGAGGAACTTTTGACTTTGCGACATTGTGCTTTTTTGACATTAATAGAATATACACAAAGATTTGCTCTCATTTGTAATGGAAACGCAGCTACTGTTAGGTAGGGAGGAGGACCTGTGATGCTGTGGGCCAGTTTCTCATCCAAAGGTCTGGGAAGCTTCTCAGTGGGTATCTTGAACTCTTTGAAAAAGCTATTTTTGAATAAAAATGTGTCAGTCAAGTTTATTTGTATATGCTGAACTGTCTTGTTTCAGCAACAAGGCAGTAGAAAGTGCTTCACATCATCAAAATACAAAATCAGATCACAGTCAACAAATGAATCATTACGCTTTGCCACGTGTCATTATTTCATCATCAAAATGTTGGTTAGGTTTTCATTCATCATGGTGGGTTTTAGTTGAGATTTTAATGAACTCAGTGTTTCAGTTGTTTTGCAGTTTTCTGGAAGTTTGTCCCACCGGCTTACCAAGCTGAAAACTGGTTATGTTGGATCTCATGTCATTTGAGTTCTGGCGTCCAAGGTTAATAAAACGTGTCACTTTTACAACAGAATGTTGACATGAAATCATCTGTGATGGGATTTATGTAGAGATTCATCAGGAATGATTTAATTTGGTCCCTCAGCAATCCTTCAGAAGAAATGGACTGATCCTGTCATTAAATAAGTAGAGAGCCGCCATGCTTAAATTTCCCTTCTCCATATTTCATCCTAAGCTTATTACCTGCAGCACCTAGTCATTTTTTTGCTGTCTGGGTAAAACAAATGAGAGATAACTCTGATTAAAAGTTTTTCAGCAGCTGCAGCGTAATTTCCCCTTTGATTGCATAGAAATATTTTTCAACCGCTCCCATCCTCCATCATTTTGTTTACCACAATGCTGCTTGCCTCTTAGCTTGAAATTAAATTTTATGGAAAACTGATGTGTTGTTATGAGAAAATGTAACTCGGGACGGGTGCGCAGAATGCTGAGTGGAAGTCCAACCTCTTGTTTGCCCACAGGTGAAGCAAAGAGAAAAAAAATTATATTTTGCTCCAGTTTAGAAATAAATATGTTAGTGAAGTCCAATTAAACCCCGAGGAGTGTAACGCTCAGTTTAAAACCCTGAAACGTGTTGAGAAATGATATTGTCGGCCATTTCCACCCACAACTGCTTTGAATTTATAGAGCTGCAGACCGTGCCTGGCACACTGATACGGTGAGGAGCGCGTATGATTACTTTTATATTATAGGGTAGCATGTTGTGAATAATCTTGTACAAATAATATATTTTGTCCACAACATGGCTCTTTCCATCTCCTTCAAAGCTCCCATGAATAAACATTAAAGGAAAACTAGCAGGGAAAGTGACCAGACATCTGAGATGTGTGGATGTCTGGGTTGCTTTAACAAGAGAATGAAGTCAATATTGTTGCTCGTTTCATTGCAACAATAGTTCATTTATCAGCAATGCAAATTTATATTTGGTTCTCAACATGCAATTCTGTAAGAATCCTCAGGTTTCAGAGACTAACAGGAAAACATTAGATTCCACCACACACAGACACAAAGAGCTAAAATCCACGACCACATCCTCTAACAACACTTAAGATTGACTATTTTAATAGTTCTGACACTAAATATACTTTAATATGTATTACTATGAACAGTGGAAGCTGTGTTAGCACTTCGACAGGAGCTAACATCCAGGGCCGTCTTTAGCCAATCAGCGCCAGGGTAAATGAATGCTGCTCCTGGATTGGCTGCTTTGTAAATGCCAGCTAAAAGTAAACTTTAAATGTTTTAGAAAAAAATCCATGAATAAACAAATTTTCCACAAGTAATTAGAAGTTCTACAGGAAAATCCACTAATACTGAACCAGAAAAGGGCTGTGATCCACTCCAGATCCTTGTTTTAAATGGTTGTTACTGGCTTAATACTTCAGAAAATCAAATAATTAAAAAAATCTAGCACTACACAGTTGCAGGCCAACCATAAGAAATCCCAAATGGCTAAGAAGCTGCAGCCTTTTTTCCTCTAACTGCACATCCAGGTTTCCTCCTACAAAACAAACCAGTAGCAAATTACAAACAATAGAAACACAAAGGATGTTTAGCAGAACCCAGATCTATTAATACGACTATGATGTGATTAAATTGTTTAGTTGCAGATGCATGTATTGGTTTTTTTGGGGTTTTTTAATGGTGAAGCAAACACAAACACCCTGAGGCATAGCATCACAAATGGAGCATCCCATAATCAGCTTATCTACATTTGACATTCTGTCTTAGAAAAACTCCTGAAGGTAAGATGAAAACAAACAACAGAGAAAACCTGCTTATGTTAGCATCAAGTAACGGTTCTGTACACTCAGGTTCTCATAAGAGCTTATGAAAAGTCAATATCTAGCCTGCAGTGGATGAAGTGGTTAGCAGCTCCGGTCTGGTGATCGGTTTTACAACTAGCAGCTTGTGACCGAGTCAGGATTGTTCAATGGTAATAAAATCCAACATATTCAGCTGAGTTGAGTTATTTGGGGAAGAAAAATGGACGAGATCGACTATCCGGCGCATAACAGAAGAAGAAAACTAAATATTTGTCATTTAGGAATGCTTCAAAGATATTTACTGGCATCAAGTAAGTGCAAAACAAAGTTTGCGTGTCGTAATTTTTCAACCACATTCAAATGATGAGCTGTTTCTAAAATAGTTCTATCGAGCAAATACTGCCTCTCAAATTTAAATGAGGTATTACGCATCCGTTTAGTGGAAGATCCACACAAATCTCTGTATGTTTATGCATATTACAGCAAATAGTTCAGAGTAATCTACATTGTTTGTATCACAAATATTAGAGAAGATAAATGATGCCTGCTGAAGGCTGCTGCTCATTTTGTTGCAGGAAAATAAAATGGGGGAGAAGGAGCAACCTCCTGCACTGCTGCTTTATAAAATAAAATAAAAAAAACACAGGGCAGGGACATAAGAGAAGGCAGAAATGATTCTGGAGCCGTCCAAGCATGACGAGGTTAATAATTAACTCTGCAAAGATCCGTCACCATCGTGCAGAAGAGGCCAGAACCTGGAGCGACTGGCACTGAGGCAAAGTCAGAAATAATGGCTGCAGATTCTCTGAAACTGATGGGACAGTTTATTGATAATGCATGCAAATTATTTATTCTTAATCTTATGCTCAACTACTTTCTCTAGTTAATGTAAGTGTTAATAAAAATGTCTATAAGGTGGAGCAAGTAGATTATTATTAGCATTTTTTATGCTAATTTTCTGGTTTGTCAGATGTAGGTTAATCAGCAGTGAATAACTCTCACATGTATTTCTCATGTGCCACACCCACAGAATCAATGCAACAGCACATAAATTATTGCAGCAACAACAAAATAACAGTTCTTAAAAACTCACTCACTTTGGCATGCCAAATGCTTGAAACTGAAAGTGGATCTAACAGCTGGACCTATATTTTGATTAATTCTCCTGATACGTCTGCTATATCATGTTTGTTTTTTGTTTTTTTTGTCCCTACTTTTCTGTTTCTCTACTTAGGTTGGATTGCAGGTTGGTGTCAATTTGCAAAGTTAAGTTCTGATTGGATGGAGAATTCAAAAGGACCAACCAGAACTCTAATCTTAAACGTTTTCTTTTCTTGAAAGGCTTGTGTTGAGATAAAGGACGAAGAAAGCTTCTGGAACCGGGTACATTTCCACACGTTCTGGTCGACACACTGGGTTAGTAGGTTAATATTTTTCATTAACCTTTTTGTTACATAAAAAGTTTGTTTCATGTCTTGTTTTATATGTTTGATTTGATTCCAGACAACTTAACCTTTCTCTGTTGTGTGGCCTTTTAAGACTATTTTGGAGTTTTTTTACATGTCAGCTAATCCTTTACAAATGTGAAATCAGGGTTTCAGTCTGTGTATTATAAGCCTGGCGGGCCACCAGGCTTTACTTGCCCCTCTCCACCAGGCTCCAACACGGGAATTAGCATAATTTTTGGGGGAAACTCTGTGAATGTACATATAAATTATTATATATGAAAAATTAAGAAAGTGATGTCATGGTGAAGATAACAATGTCTTGGCTCAGAAGAATATTGAATTTCACTCTGGATCTCAATAGAAATGCACTATTCATCAGATTATTGCATCAAAAGCAACATAAATGCTTCAACGCTTCAATAGGACTTAATGTTCTTCATCTATTTACGTTTAGAACCGTGTCAGGCTTGTTTTGTAACACAGCAGACCTGAGGAAGCTGTTTGACAGCAGCTTTAATGTGTGATAGCGATCACTCCGTGGGAGAGTAAATAATTCATCCTCCATATTGATTGGTAATAAATAACGAGACTGATTGCTTTCTGAACATTGGCATAATTTAACATAGTTTAAAACTCCTGCAACCAACATCTCTCCATTTCACAACTTGGTTCACTCTTACCTGTCTGGTAAAAATTAACAAATTATAAATTAATCCCTTTGTACAATATAGATTTTGAGATTTGATGGGAAATTTCACAACCCCAGATAGAATAAGCTGGATGATGTAATCAGGGAGATAAATTTAGAAAGCTCCTCTTGTCAGAACAGAAATCTTTCAACCCCAGAATCCGGGATTAAATGCTTGGCGGCGTTAGTTGTGGTCAGGTAACCTGCCGTCTTTGACATGGGGAGCTCTGCTTATGCTAAACTGTGGTAATTTTATGCTAAGAACATCGGACGCTGTCTGAAAATCCTTGTCGGGTGATTGCGCCCGCGGATTTGGGAGGGGATATTTTGGAAAACAAATGCGCAACACTGCACCGTTTCCCCAAGCGCCCGCGAGACTGATGAGTCTTCAAACACGACCCCTGCAAATCCACCAGGCATTGCACAGCAGGAAAGATGGAGCGCAGGCCAAACTGTGCAAAGCTCCCTCAGTGTGATCAATATGTGCATATGTAAAAAGTCAGTGTACAGCAAAAAAAGAGGAAAAGGGAACAATGTCAAATCCCTAAGATTACAGCAAGCACATATTAATAGAGTGCATAATGCACCACGACGTCCAATGTTTTTTAGGTTTCTATGCGGCCTTTAATTTAATGTAGGACGCCGTCTGATTAATACCTAATGATGAGCATTCATTACATGCAAATGTTTCCTGAGTTTAAAATAAATCATCTTAATGTGATATTTTGGGTGTAGTTAAATCAAACCGAACAGATGGGGAGTCACGTGTTGAATAAGACATTTAATGAGTGCTTTGATTATTTAATCCACTTATTTTTACTGACATATTTACTGTGTGCATCTTCTGACAGGCTTGAAACAAACAGCCAGTAATTCACATCCTCAAGAGTTCATCCTTTAATCTGTACAAATAAAATTCAACAAGCAACCTAAAAAACCCCGCATTAGCCAAACAAAGCCCTTTACTCCGAGCATCAGGAGCGTTTTTCTTTTCTTACTCCTCATGCATATTGTTTGCTCTTGTTTATATCAAACAGTCTGCGCCCCTTTAAGGTTCTAAGTCAGAGATACATATCGCAAGTCATCATTCTTTTTGCTGAAGGAAGCAGTGTTGCTGACATTGCCATGTTGCATTACGCTCACACCAAGAAAACAAGGGGACATAATCTAGGACAAGCTGTCGGGAATCATCTGAAACAATTTCAGTTAATCGACTCTGAGATGCAGAAATCCTCCTTCTCATGGAGGACGAGGATCTCTGAGATCATAAAGGAAGAAAAACAACAGCAACGCGGGATGCAAACATACCAAATAATCTCACGATGAGATGCGTTTAGACGTCTAAACCCAGATATTAAAGGAAGAGAGTAAAAGTGACACCTGCATGATTTATTTTGCCTCGTTAGGTAAAGTTCAGTAAACCTGATATGGTAAGATGTTGCAGACTGCAGTGCAGCATGCTGTGTTTCTGTGTCAGCAGAATGAACGCTGGGCTACAAAGCCCTCATTACTTCAGCTGAAGTGAAGCAGAGAAACATTTGATGCTCCACCCGGAGCAGCTTCTGCTGGGGGATCCGTCACTCACCGCTCTTGCAGATGGGACAGCACTGGTCGGGCTCGTACTCCGGGTCCACACACTCGGTCTGAGGACAGGCGGACACCGAGCACAGAACCTCTCCACTGGGCTCACACCGGCACTTCTCACACGGAGACACCTGAAGGACAGAGATCAGGTCGGCCCATCAACACAAAAATAAAAAAAGTTTCTGGTCTAGTTTCTAGTGCAGATGTCTTAGTACACTTAAAATAAGATGAAATTAATGGCCAGGAACCTTTCTGTAAGACATATGAACTTGTCTTAAGTCTATAATTCCTTAATATTAAAATAAAAGTACTAGTACCCCTGGTTGATTATATCATTTATAACAAAAGAAATAATAAACACGTTTTAAAGACATATAGTGAGCAGAGATCAGCTGATTTCCTCCTCTCTCAAGGACACACAAACTGAACTGATGAACTTGTATGAAATCCTGCTTTTCTTCTCTGTCTGAGTAGCAAACAGCACATTATTTCCCTCTATGACTCTGTAGTGAAAACTGTACATCTCTGAGTCTAACGCTGTTGTTCAGCAGGGCTAAAAATAGTAAGAACACGAGTGTGTGTTTGTCTCCGAGGGTTAAGCAGTCTTTATAAAGACCTCCATGCTCTCCTCGTCCAGCCTGTCAGCTCAGATGGACGTTTATGTTGTTTTGCAGTTGGTCCATCTGCTCTTCATGTCCAGATGATGGATTGAACAGAGCTCTGTGAGACGTTCAAAGGTTGTTGTAAAAGCTAACTCTGCTTTAAACTTCTCCACAACTTTCTCTCTGACCTTTCTGCTGGGATCCTTGGTCTTAATGATGCTGTTTGTTTGCTTATTTTGGGACGTGTGGAGGTAATTAGTTGAACTGGAGGTTTTCAGAGGGATCAGATTGAAGGGGCCTCAATACAAACACAACAACTTTTTCAGACTTCTGTTTTATATGTAGAGCTCTGGAAAAACTTAAAATGATCAGTTTCATAAGAATATGTTTGAGTAAAATGGACATTGTTCATTTATTCTATAAACTACTGACAACATGTCTCTGAAAAACAAAGCAAAAATTGAGTATTTATTTGCAGAAAATGAGAAATGGTCAAACAAAAACTATGTGGTGCTTTCAGACCTCAAATAATGCAAATAAAATTAAGTTCATATTAATTTAGAAACAACAATATTAATGTTTTAACTCAGGAAGAGTTCAGAAATCAATATTTGTTAGAATAACCAGGAGGTTTTCAGTGCAGTCGGCTCTTCATTTTTTCCAGAGTTGTATTTAGTACCGCTCTCAACCCATTAAAAAATTTATCAGATTGATCACACTCTTTTGCTGTTATTAATGACTATTAATCACTATGCTTAACTTTGTAAGCTTGAATTGTAAAAGTGCACTTTTTAAATAAATGTTAAAGAAAACATTTTATTGTCTCAAACCAAACATCTCAGTTTTCCAGGTTTTCATATTCAAGAAAATAAAATAAAAAAGTCATTTTGTTTCAAACATAATTTTAAAACTATAAACTGCCTGTTCTTCAGTGGAATGATAATTCACCGCTAAAATAAGTTTGCTTAATGCTACCTTGGTTTATCCAAAAATCCATCTGGGTGATTTTTTCATTCTGATGCTCGTCTCTCATCTTTTCACTCACTTTTCTGACACAGACTGTGAGAGAGAGGTTTTTAGATAAAAGCATGTAATCTGTACAATTAATCTGTATTATGAAATATTAATGTGTTAAACTATTTAGATTAATCACAGGTGAATGCATTAACACATTAATATTGACAGCCTTAATATATAGCACATAAAATTCCTGCTAAATACTTTTAAGCTTGTGGTTGCAACACAACAGAATATATAAAAGTTCAAGGCATTTGAACATTTCTGCGTAGATATGTAGCTGACACACACACACCCACACACCCCCGCATATACACACACAAAGCTCAATAAGACTGCCTTGATTGTTTAGGGGAGTATTCAGTGTCAGGAAAGCCACATCTATGGGGAAGTCTCAGTTCTCTCAATTTTATTGCCAATGAGCGCCTCATTTTCGAGAGGGCAGAGCCGAGAATTGAACTACCCTATTCAATCAGAAGATAAGGAGAAATCAATAGGAACTGGGAAACAATAGAAAGATGCTTCCAATTTCCTAAGCGTGTGGGTCTGGGTCGGCTATGCAAGTGCTTTTGTGTGTCTGAAAATAGAGGAGGAAAAGGTGGAACAAAGGCTGGGGAGCGTAGAGTTTGATTTACATTCAGAGCGTGCTAGCACAGGTTTCATTTTGCAGCTGCTTATATGAAGTCATACACCTCTAGTCCTAACAAAAGAGCTGAGGCTCGTTCTGCAGATTGCTGAAGCTTGTGCCTCCGCATGGCACTCCACTGTGAAAAATGGAGTGAGGTAGCACTTAGCACGATGCCCCAGAATGTAGCAATCAAGCATAAAAAAACCAGCCTGTTGCTCCGGTTCAAAGCTTCTGCCCTACAAACGGCCCAAAGCCCGACGTATATCAGCGGGGAGGACTTAGAAGAAGATACTCCACATTAGGCTCAACCATCTGTGGAGACACTACATATACTATAAAAAGAGCCATTAGGGTTCAATTTATTGCCTCATAAGAGACATAACACTCAGATGGTGGTGCAATTCTGAGTCAAGCCTCTTTATGAAGACGTGACAGCAGATAAAAGAGTAAAGACCTCAGTGATGTGTCTTTCCCAAACGCCCACATGTATGAGCATGCCCTGCAGAGTTAGAACATTACTGAAGCTGTAGCTCTTTGTATCGACTGAATATGGAGGCACTCTGCTGAAGCTGCACGGCTAAAACTCAGCCTCCGGTAACGTTCTGCTACACAAGTGCTGACCTTTGCCATTATAAATGTGCCTGCGTGCTCGCTTGTATGCTGCAAGGCAAGGTTACTTGTTTCTGTGTAGCGGCAGTAATAAACTCCATTGATAGTGTGGAGTGTTTGGTCAGCAATTCTTTCAGGTCGGAGCATGTCAACAAGGACTGAAAGTGGTAAAACAGACTCACCTTAAACTCTTCTAGTGAGGCGTAGACCTTGCCCCGAAACTCGCAGTAGTTTTTTTTCTCCTTGCACAGAGGGCAGCACTGACTGGTGTCCACTTTGATGCACCGAGGGTGGACCTTAGGACATTCGGGCTTGGTGCACAGAGGGCCCTCGTCCGTGCAGAGGCAAGGACACGTCGAGGGGCCCGGGGTGAACTGGTCGCCGATGGCAAACACAAAGCCGCTCTCGTCCATGCAGCCTTTCCCTCTGTAGTCCGGGTAGGCGTACTCGTCGATGGCATCCAGGGAGAGGGCCACATCGCTGGTGGGGCCCTCGTCTATTTGGTTTAGGCTGTCCTGTTCACTCCACTGCTGCTCGGATTTGCCACCTTTCAGTCCACGTGACAGGGAGCTAAAGCTAGGCCCGGTGAGGTCCGGGGCAGTCCTGTTGGGGCCGAAGGCGTTGGTTTCCTGAGCGGCGTACTCCAGCGGCTCCTCTGGACTCTGCGTGTCCTGCTGTTCGTCCTGCCGGGACTGGGTCAACACCTTCTCCACATGATCCCGGCTCACCGGCAACGACGCTATGGGATTGCACAGGGCGCCGCTCATCAGGAACCCCAGAAGAAAGAGGACTTCCGCTGCCATGGTAACGGAGCGCAGCATCTCTTCCCACCACCGGCAAGGTGGGAAAACACCTTGGCTCACATAACACAGTTCACATCTCAGGTGCGAGCCAGTCCATCTGGAAAGAGAAAATTAAACTGGGGTTACGTGTTCAGCACTTTGTCACTTTTTACCATCTCAGCTCTGATTTTCGTCTGAGTCTAGTTCCCACAAGCTAACAACCACTGAGTGTGAGGCAAGCATGTAGCATCAGTGAATTGGATCATCAGGGAAAGAAGTAGACACAAAGACAAGTTAGGAAATCGATAATGCTTGGTACTGTAACACTTGGCAGCATCAATCAGTCTCTGCGGTGTTAGATTTAGGGGAAAATGGCCAATGAGGGAACTGAATGTCACCCTGCTAAGAACCTCATGGAGCAGAGAGCCGGGATCAATGTCTGTTTCTTTTCAATGAATCGCAGCCAACGGTACATAAAGAGAGATTGATTTAAAAATGGAACATAATGCCATCTTGGAAAGATAACTTTACAGCAGATTTCAGAGATATGAGAGCAGCAGTGTCAGTTTCAAAATAAAAGCCAATCTGCTCCATCTCTTTTTTATTTTTTTTTTACAAGAAAGCCAACAAAATGTCACTTTCTGAGATCCTTTCAGCACTCAGGAGTTGACGTACGCCGGCTAAAAGCCCTCGGATCAGCTGCAGAGGCTGCACATTTTTAAAAAGCAGCACGGCCGATGTTTTTGTTTTTGTCTCCTACTTAACTTGATTTACTGCATCGTCTTGAAATTCAAATGCAGCGTCGCTGTGCCTGGTGGCCTACTTTCATTCATTTCCTTCACACCCAATGTTGGGCGTGATCGCTGAGCTCCTTTTAATGGGCTGCAGTCCGTTTGACACACAACTTATTTTGCAGAAAAACATTTGATTTCTCAGCACTGACAGACCCAAGTATTAACTGGAAAGTTGTGCCAAAGCTTATTTATGGCAAGTTATTAAAAGAGAACAGCTGCTCATAAATTGGTGCACAAGGTTCCTTGCAAAAATGTCCGTACCCTCTTTAATTCCATCTTTTAATTATAACAACCAACTTCTACATTTTTCATTGTGAAACTACAAAGTAATTGTGAAGTGAAAAGAAAATTATATATAATCAGCCCCCTGTACTCTGATTTTACTTTCAGAAGTAAAGGATAAAGTTTTTTTACAATATTACCATGAACCATATAAACATTAATTATTCATTTTGTTGTGTCAAATGTAAAAAGACTTGATCAAGCAATATTACTCAAACAGAGAACAACACTGAAGAGAAAAACTTCAATCGTTGTGCTTTTATCTGAGATTTTAGATGCAGGCTGATAAAATCCGATACTTGCTTTTTGGCTGGTATCAGAGCGATTTCCGATATCAATATTAGATACTGGTATGCTCAATCTATCATCTATGAAATTTCTTATCAAAAAATATAAGTAATTTGCTAACAAACTCAGTAATGGTCCCCATGGTAACTCTGGAGGAGCTGCAGGGGTCAAAACCTCGGTAGAAGAATTTACTAGGGGTTAACTTCACAAATTTTACCTTTATGGAAGAGCAGCAAGAAGAAAGCAAAAGTTAAGTGAAATAAATAAGTCAGAATTGAAGTTTGCTTTAAGCTACAAACATTTGGAAGATTATCTGGTCAAATAAATCCTAAGCTGTAAAATAAAGGCTGATGCTGAAAGAAAACATAATAATTGAGACTTGGGAGAATATTCACCTTCCACCAGAACAATGACCCAAAATATCCCACCAGAACTACAAAAGCATATTCATGTGTTAAAAGTGGCCCAGTCAAAGTCAAAAGCCTAAATCTAATTTAGAATACATGATTTGAAATCCCAGCTCGCAGATGCTCTCTATTTAATCTGTCTGAACAAGAAGAATGGGCAGGAATTTCAATCTGCATGTGAAAACTGGTGGAGAAATCCCCAAAGACTCGCAGCTGTAATTTCAGAGAAAGACGCTTCTGCAAAGTAATTACTCAGAGGATTTCTATTTGTTCAAAATCAAGAATCATTTTTCCACCAGTTCATCATTACATGCCTCTTAGTGCTCAACACAGAATGTTTAAGTTTTATCTTTGCAACCTAAAATGTGAATCTCCTAGAGGTGTGAATAATTTTCAAGGCAGGTTTAGCTATGAGGAAAGAAACAAAGCAAACAAGATGGACCACGGATTCAGTTTAAGTGAAAGAAACCAGATTCCCTCCGCATGTTTTAGGTGACACCTTTTGATATTCATGAATTCAGCTTGATTCTGCGGGACAAACGATGGCATCGCGATCACACCGGCGGTGTTTGAGGAGCGTTTCTCCCTCTGAATTGTCGCGTTTGAGGCGGAATCCTCGCAGGCGGCGGCGACAAACGAGGAGGAGGAAGCAGAGCGAGGTGCATACCGATAACGCTGCTGCAGCTGACAGAGACGGGGAGCGATGAGCCCCGGCCTCATTAGTAAAAGGACCTCATTTGTCTTTTCTCGGCCTCACCTCTCCACCCTAACAGCTGTTATGAGCTGTCACTCTAATGCCGTCGCCATGGCCGCCGCCGCCGCGCTCTGTGTGGCCCTCAGGGTGTTTGGCAACATGAAGCAAACTGGCCTGGGCAACACGATGCTGCTTATGGACAACTGGTTTCCTCACTGCCTGTGTCTAACGATGAAGCAGACTGTTTACAGCAGCTTGTTGTGTCACAGATTCATGTCAAAATGTCCCCCGAGTGAATGTTAGTGTCATGGCTGGCTGAGTAACGAGTCGGGGCAATGCGCTTTAAAAATCCAAATTGCACATAAAATATGAAAGAGCACAGTTGGCAAATAAGCCGAGCACTTGATGAAAATGACTTGTTGATCCGAAATGTGTGCTGGATACAAATGTGGTCAGCCAAGACCACATAGGAAGAGATTTCAGATCCAGACTATTATTCTCTGGACGCTAATTCTGTGTAGCCATTTCTGCTGCCATGCCTGTTCCACAAAGAGTTCAAATCTCTTACTTTCTAAAGGGGAAGTATTATGTGCTTTCCAGGCACAGAGTGCCAGTTTATACCACAATCAGGTAACCGTCTTACCATCAGTTGTTATAAGAAATTGTAATTAAACACCTTGACTTGAAATTGAACCTCTGTCTCTCTAAGAAATTCCTGATCTTTCTGAAACCTTCAGGATGTTATTACTTCACAGGAATTTGTGATTTTTTCCCCCCCCAGCATTTCACTGAGGAGTAGCTCCTAAAATGAGCTCCGCTGACGCATAGCTCGAACAGGTGTTTGCTAATTGCTGCTGGCTAGTCTGAAGGAAATGAGTGGGAGGAGCTCAGCTGAATGGTTGCCATGGAGATGAAATAATTTGTCAAACATGCATGAAAGAATCGAAGCAACACTCCAGATATGTTTTTGATGAGAGAAAGAAACTGTAGATATATTGTACTGATCTGATACTAATCTGGAACAAACTTCCACCAAACTGCAAAACTGCTGAAATCCTGAGTTCCTTTAAATCAAGGCTAGAGCTGCCTTTGGTTTGTAGAACATTGATCAACATATTTGACGAATATTTACTTGATTTTGATGATGGCATTAGTCAAAATATAATGTTTTGTCATGTACTGTAAAATATCAGTCTGAGTGTTTAAATGTGTTTGACTTATTGAATCCAAATTAACTTTTCGAAAAATTCTAATTTCTTAAGAGTTACCTATAGATTAATAACACAATGAATAGCAGATTATTGATTAATAACTTCTATAGAATCTGATCAAGTAAGGCATAAATGAACAAAAATGTGCTTCAGTTCCATTTACTTTACAGGAATTTTCATGGGAGCTGATAATGTGGCCACCCAGATTTGGTAAGTAATTGTTTCTTTGAACTGGACTCCCCACAAAATAATCTAAACATTTACAAATTAAGTTCAACTAAAAATTATTTTTTCACATTTTTACGGGAACCGATAAAGTTGAGGGCTCTTAAACGTTGTTTGTGCAGTAACTTCATTCATCTACATTCATCTTTTAGTACTTTTTCAATCCTCCAAACTGAGACATTATTTACCTTGAACCTTAGAATGTTTTTGCAAAGAAAGGACATTTAATTATTATTCTAAACTGAAGTAATTATGGAAGAAATGGGTCAAGTGTGGGTGTCCTAACTGACACATTTTTCCCCATCTTCACATTTTTCTCAGCAGATAGAGATGAAAAGTATTTAGCTCAAAATATAGGCAGATATGCATTTTTTATTAAGCATATAAGTATCAAACAGAGAAAAAAATTATAAATAAACAGATGATTGGCAGTTTCTTTCATTTATCTGAGACTGTGAGAAATTACACCCATTGGTTGTTTATTCAGTTTGGGGAGGTGACAGAAATGTGACTAATACGGTTATTAATTATGCAGATTTTTTCTCTCCTGTTTACTTGTTTACATTTGCTCTTTGACAACTGACAGCTGAAGCAGCAGCCTTTAAATCATGCAATTTCACTTTGAACTGCAACCAATTCACACTTCCTGCACAGACCAGTGGCTCCAGTCTCCAAGTGGCGTTTGTTGGCAGTGAGGAAAAGAAAATGAAGCACAACAAATATTTGCATAAATGCAGAGCAATATGCTTTACCACCTTTGCAAATTACTTTTCTTTTTTTCCACAACAGTCATTCCATCCATATGACATCTCCCTGCTTTATCACAAACCTTATCTCCACTAAATGTTTAACTAATTTCCACTTCTCAGAATAATGTCCAGCTGGTGTCATCGAAAGAGATTTAAATGTAAACGCAGGTATTTTCCTTCTTACTGTACCGTTGTGCAGTGAAATCTTATTAAGATGAGGTTGTAGATTATCCTTTTCACTCATTCTTCATGTTCAAACACTTTTACTTATATTCTTGTATATAAGCCATCTGATAAAAGGTCAGAGATTTATCTCTGGCCTACAGCTCTGCAAAGACTTTTCTTCTTTCTTTTTTTTTTTCCCCTTGCTGCTCTAAATTCAGTGCTTGCAAGGACACACTGAAAGAGAGAAAACAAACAGAAAAAAAGATGTGACTTAGAGACACACTGGAGTCTGGGGAATGCTATGGATGAATTTCCAAGCTGTGACAGAGACAAAGTCGTTTCTGAGGAGTCATGTTCCCAAAACGAGACGCTGGCCGCTGTGATGTGGAAGCCTTCGCTCTGTTAGCACACAGCGTTTACACAAGCCGACGTCGTCAAGTTCATTCGCACTGCTCACATGTTGAAACACCCACTTCATAGATAAAAAAATTAACCTGAGCTATGAGCAGGAAAACAACTCTCCTATTAACACTTCAACTCTAAATAATGATCTCTGGGAAACAAACACTTAAAAAATTAGCATCAGACACCTTTTCAACCTCGCAGAGCAAAGCGGACATGTGCTGTAGCTGTTTGCACAAACTCTACTCTTCTAAATAACTACAATATGATGTAGTTGCAGGCTAAAACATATTTCAAATTAGCATAAGCAGAACTAATCACCTGCACATGAATAAATCATTAGTTGATTCTTGTACATATCTATCTCAAAAATATGAATATAATCAAAAAGTCTATTTCAGTAATTCAGTTGCATTAGTTCACTAAACAGAGTAAAATATCAAAAGTGTTTATTCCAGTTAATTTAGATGATTATGGCTTATTTCCGTTTTCTATAGTGAAAATGTTCTGTTATGACTTGCAGGACAGATGACCAGCAGAAAGTACCCGACACCGTCCACCTGCAGGAAAAGACACAAAGAGTCTCTACTATCCAAGGAAAGTTTAGTGGAAGGAGGAGACCGGGGAAGTCTAAGGTGTTTTCACACCTGATATTCCAGTAGACTTGGTTTACAGCAAAGTTTGCATTTCATTTGGAAGTTGGTCTGGTGGAAGAGTGGAGTGATGGTTTGGTTTGGTTACCATGTCATCCGCTGGTTCTGGTCCGCTGGGTTTTCTGAAGTCCAAAGTAAACACAACCGTCTAGCAGAACATTTTGGACTCCCATCAGAGCAGCAACAGAAACGTGTTGTGGTCTTTATCTAACTAAGAATTGTTTTATTGTCCTTACATGCATTAATGTTTGTCCTCTGACCACTGTGCTGCTGCCGCACCAAGCTGTTATCCAATGTTGTTTCTGAATATATCTTTGATTAATAAATAATGGTCCAAGCAGCTGCTGCAAGCCTAATAAACCAGCAAACAAACTGCACATCCCTGGCAAACAAAACAGAGGCTAATAGTGCACATTATCCGATCATATCATTAGAGATTAATGGCTGAGCGTTTAAATTACGCAGCCTAGTGTCGTGTGTGTTGCACCACTGAGCCAGAGGATGGAAATGTAGTCCATTCAAATCAGAGACCTGACAGGTTGAGCAACAGGAGGGGGAGGGGCGCTGAGGTCGCTCAGCTGCAGAGGGAGCCGTAAAAATGCAACGTAACATCAGCAGAGAGAAAATGAGTCCGAAGAAATGCTGCTGGTCCCGCAGATGTGCTTTTACTACATAATATATCATAAGGTAATAAATATTTCAGGTCTATAAATGCTTACAACAGTTCCTGGGGATTGTTTAGTCACTTCAGTACCTTTCCCAAATTAATTAACTGAACAATTAAATTACTGTAAAATGAATGCTTTGCTCTACATAACGCAGTTCTTCTTCTTCTATTTGAGATTATAAATGTGCATCATGTTAGACTGAAAATAATATGTGTACTTCAGTTTGTTGAATTAATTTCTTCAGGACTCTTTCTGTTCTAACTTTCAATGATAAATTACATTTATGGTTCAGTTAAGACCTAAAACTGATGACCACATTCACTGTCACCCCTTAAATGTGCAAAAACATTCAATTAAATTGATTAAATTTTTATAGCAGTGGCTTAATATCACTCTAAAACATTGAGGAAAATCCAACCTTTAGTCAGAAGAGGAAACAAAAATAAAATGCTAAGCAATAGGTGTTATTTTATTTATTTTTTTTTACAGAATATCAGGTGATGTAATTACTGCCATCCTCATTTTGCACACAGAGAGAGGGAGGTCTGACCATTTATTATCGCACAATCTGTATAGACCAGGGGTTTCCAACTCCAGTCTTAGAGAGCTACTGCGATACAACTTTTAAATCCATATTTGCTTAATCAAATGAACATCTTATTACCAGGCATCTAAAGAATCAAAGTACATTTGGTTTTTCTGCGTTGGAGCAGAAATGAACCGGAACCCAAAGAAGATTTCAGTTTTCTATCAGAATCCACCAGGCTTTTATTTAAAAAGCCTCGTTGTTTTAAAGGATCCATGATACCATGCATCTTAACAACAGGCCCGCAGCACCACACATCCTCCTCCGTACTTCACAGTGGGCATGAGGTGCCTGACCAAATGTCCATCCTTTCATTTATTCCCAATGTTTCAAAAGTGTCTGTTGCAGAAAATCCCACATTTTTACGGTTGTAAAAACCGTAAAAACGTTTTTATGGTTGGTTGTGTGTCCTGTCTGTCTCTGTTGACCTGCGACAGACTGGTGACCTGTCCAGGTGACCCCGCCTCTCGTTAGCTGGAGATCTGCACCAGCACCTCCTGACCCCACTAAGGACAAAGGTGTAAGAAAATGGATGGATGAGGTTTTGATCAGTTACTCAGTACTTTTGACAAATAATTTGTCCAAGAATTTTTTCTTACTTGAGAAATTTCTCGAGTAAAATATGCTGAAATCGTGCCAGTCTTAGGTTTTACCTCCTTCCCTGTTCTCATCGTTCATCGCAGTGGCAACATAAACTTGGTCTCCGTCCAGCTTCTTGGCCAGTGGCCGAAACAAATGGCCTTCTGTGTCACATCAGTTTATCCTCCAAGAAACAAAGTCTATTATTATTAGTCTATTATCAGTTATAGACTCTAAACAGACTTTATAACCATCACTGCTCCCAACAAACTCATAAAATTTTTATATTCATGCTGGAACTTCAGCTGTTTTTAGTCATTTTAAATGAACATGTTTGCTTGTATCTGCACATTTCTGTTGGTGACGTTTTTTATCACTTATTGTAAATAGTCTGATGTTCTTAAAAGATAAATATACACACACATTTTGTACATTTTGATCCTACACAGCTGGACATTCCTTTGGACCAGATTATTTAATAACCGCAGAGTATCTATGTTGAAATGTTGTTTTTAATCACACAGTATGTTTTATATATATTCTTATCTTTGCGTGAATCTACGCTTTGATTACCTGCTTTGCTGATGTTGCAGAAGAATGTCTCCAATGTGGGACAATAAAAGTATTTCTATTCTATTCTTAATTAAAAATTCCTACACTGCAAAAACACAAAATCTTACCAAGTAGTTTTGGTCTAATTCCTAATGCAAATATCAAAATAAGACAAAACTACGCTACACGTATCGTTTTACCAAAGTAGGAGTTTGATTTACGTCAATAATCCCTTAATATTGATAAAAAAAAGTTCTAGTTCCATTGGCAGATTATTTCACGTGTAACAAGACATTTTTCCCGTATTAGCACCTATATTTTGCTGAGAAGTTACTTGTAAGTTAGTTTAATCTTATTTTAAGTATTTACACTAGAAACTAGACCAAAAATACTTGGTAAGATTTTGTGCAGAAGCTGTGAATCAGTTGGAATAAGCAAAGAAGAAATGTATTTTACAGCTATCGCTATCTGCATCTTCACCAAGCCTTCCATGAATGAGAACAGTTTGTTAAATACTCGATTCTCACATTGAAACTAAAATCTCGAAGGAATTTGACCTTTCATGAAGAATGTGTCATCCTCTTTATATCACCAGCCACTCCTCCGTTTTACCTCTCTGGGTAATTAGCATCATTTTTGCTCACTACAATAAACGCTGGAATTACATCTTTGCAGCAGGAGAAAATCATAATTATATTCCAATACACAAAAATGCATTCTGATATTCTGCTCTCCCCCCTTAACATTGCACATTTAAACGCTGAATGTCGCTCTGCTGTTATCTCAGAGAACTAACAATGTTTCCACTTACCACTGACATTTAAATGTCTGCTTTTCTAGAACCCAAATGAACCCAACATGAGCCTGAGTGTTCTTCAACCAGAGCCACGGCGTTTCTAAATCCCTCTGTCAAAGGCCAGAGTCTCCCATCAAGGACCAGGCTGCGGGCCAGAACCCGCCTGACCACCCGCAGCGCCGCGGCAGAGTTTAATCAAGCGTGCGGGACTGAACCTGGCTTCCAGGTCAACCTTGCAGCGACGCTGACCGGAACGCGGCAGACGTGTGACTCACGAGTCGTCGTCATTTTTATCATGGAGCAGAGCGAGTCTGGACGATGCGTCTTGACAAAACAACCTGAGATCTTGCTCTGAGTTCGGCTCTGGCTAGTAATTCATATAAAGCGAAGTGGCAAAGCCTGGCCGACACAAGTGGCAGCAGTCAAGCTGAGTAAACACTGACCTGCCTCCCGCTTTCATCTCTGATGTCACTCAGGAGGTTTCTCCCAGCGAGGTTGATTGCTCTTCCACTGACACAGTAACGCTATAAATAGGAACAAAAAGCACTGAGGCGTCGCTTTCATCTCCAGGAATTTTCCACACTCCAGATAAAATGTTTCCACCCATTTGTGGATTCCTAATTACACTTTAGTCTTGGTTAATACTCCTGGATTTTGGTGAATAATGTCTGGTTTGCAAAGATGAGGCTTAACATTATGATCACAGATGGGTGAAGTTAACAATAATCATATCTTCATCACTGCACCTGTTAGTGGGTGTTGAAATAATCTGAGTAAATTTGACCAGAGATAAACTGTCATGGCATCTGATGGGATGTTCCCAGTCTCCACTGTCTGTTAGGTTATGATCACACAGAGCAGACCTTGATGCTCTATTCCAGTTTTTCTTATTTTACTAATTAAATGTGCCACAATCGGTCTTCTGTGTGAACGGTTTATGACTCCAAAGCGGCCCACATGCGCAGAAGAAGAAAGCAGACGTCACACAGCAACGCATTGTTTACAGAAGTAATAATGAATGGAGCCGTCTATGGATCAATTTTAAATTTATTCAGCCGAGATTATCGCCACAAGTTCATAACCAGAAGAAAAGCACTACCGATAGCAACGGCCTTTACTTTAGCATTGACTGCAGCTTCTGAAGTCTGATTGGATGTGGAGTCAGAGCTAAGAGTGCTGGGATTACGACACAGACGTCTTTCACCAGTTCCTAATTATAATTTTCAGCCATTTTTAACATCCAGATTTATCGTGTCTGATTTCTTCTGGCGTAGAATTGTGACCAGTGACGTAAAAGTAGGAAAAAATGTGATGTTACACTTCAGACTTTAGATCCTATCGATTTGTATCCGCCTTTAGTTTCACATATGGAAATGGCACAAATTAGATTTTTTGTTCTGGGTTAAAAAGATTGACTTTTGTGAAAAAGTCAGAAAATAAATCAGATCTGAGTCACGTGTGTCTGCTGTGTGAACGTTAGATCTGTCAAGGTACTGGATGATAAATTGTCCCAATAATTATTGCAATAAACGATAATGTTGCTGTTTTGACACCATTTTCAAGTAATAGTAATGCAAGTTTGTCCTTTCAATAATCAATAGCACTTAACACTAGAACTGGATGATACTTTAATTATCCAAAATACAACAATCAAAATCAATAAATAAAATTAGGGGAAAAAACATTTACACCCAACGCCATAAATAAAACTGATTATGAAGAATTGATGTTTTGGTTAATGTTTAGTTTGACGCATTCTATCTTCCTAAACTCGATTAGGACCAATGAGTCTCCATCTTGGAATCCAGAAAACATTTCATGGTTAAAATTAAAACTAATTTCTGTTCTTCGGTATTCATGCAGATAAAGGATAACATCTGCTCACAAATAATACCAGCGCCAGACAATAGCAAGTAGCAATTCACCTCCATATTTCAGCTTCCAAACTGCATTTTCTTTCAAATATTTAAGATTTACTCACAACAAAAATGGAACGGAATAGGTAGGAATCCACTGAATGTCTAAAATGTCACTAGACATCAAGACTAGAAGTGAAATCTCTAAAATAGAGACTTTCAGATGTTTAATAGTTGTGTGAATGTAGAAAACATTTAGCTCAACTAGCATAAAAGGGCTTGTAACAGATGCTGCGACTAAAACCACGCAGCATCTGCTGAGCTACACAACAGCCTGCTGCATAATGCCACCAGGACTTTTTATGCCTTCCTGTCGTTTTTTAGGACCAAATTAAAGTTTAACTCTCACTGCATCATTCCTGTGTCATCAGGGAGATTCAGTGAGTTAAACTCTAACGTTTGGAGGAGCTGCCATACAGAGTGAAGCAGTTCTGAGTGGAAATTATGATTCTTGCTGAAAAAACTCACATTTTGCTTTTGTGAAAACTCTTTGTCTCAAATTGTATCCACAAAGCTTTTTATCACCAATACACAGTCTGTACAGAAAAGAAAACGGCTTCATATTTATTCTCCTAATCTTAATCCACACATTATTAAAAATGACAACATCACAAAATGAAATTAGTGATGTTTTGCTTTGTGCTTTCTGGTGTTTTTGTTCCTTTGTAACTCTTCAGTTGATTGATCTGTGTATAAACTAACCGGCCACTTCATTAGGCACACATGTACAGTTACGTGGCTGAACAGTGGAGTAGCTGATTGTGGGTTCAAATCCCAGCATGGAGTCTTTCTGCATGGTCTTTCTCTATAAACTGCTATTTGCAAACACGAAGGACAGATGTGAGTTTTGGAATAGAGAAGAAAGTCGTGACTTTAACGTTACATTGTTGTTATTTCCACATGGAAAACTGCAAAACTATTCTCAGGTTTACTGAGAAATATTCAGTAAGAGGCATTTCAGTCTGTAGGACTGAAACAATCAGATTATTGAAATAACTGTCAAGTAATTCAGTATTCACTTAATTGTTAGCTGAAGAGCACAGACTTTAAAAAAAGTCATTTACTGAAAGAACAACACAACAAATATTTACATTTGTCATAAAAGATAAAAAAAAACAAAAAACTCTGCCTGTAAATATGTTCTGCGCAGAACTCTACAAGTGGCATTTTAAGCTTCACCTGGTTCAAATTCTGTAAAATATATTTTTTATTGATAACCTTTTGCAATCTAATTATTGGTCAGTTAACCAAAAACGTAGTCACCAGATCCGCCTATCACTGGACTGATGTTAAATTGAGCAGAAAGTTGATGTTTGAACATCAACTGCAGATTCATCCTTTGCTGAAAATGATCGAGCGTTCACTAAAGAAATGCCACGTTGTTGCATTTTAGGCAAGAAAATATACATTTTCTTATTTAAATATAGAATTGAAGTATTTGTATAGAAGAGGCTGAAAAAATCTGCAGAATTCTGATTAATCGTCAGAAAGCTGATAGATTAATTGATTACTAAAGTAATTGTTAGTTGCAGCCCTAGTTGTGTGGGTAAAAATACTTTGTTGATGCCAAAAGTCAAAGCAGAAAAGACAAACTGGTTCCATTACTGGAGCTCCAGTAACCATGTTAGTGGATGGACTAACCAAGAAAACCAAGAACAGGAAATGATGCACAAAGACTCACCAAAGTAAAAGACTGGAGAAAATAAACTGCAGATTCAGCCGCAACATTTAGTTGACGGTCAAAAGTTGACATGAGCAACACAAAAACATGCCGCCTTGTATCAACTCTTCAGGCTGGTGGAGGAAGCATCAAGATGTTTGGGTTTGTTGAGTCTCTTACCTGTCAACACCTCAGAATACCGTAGAATTATTCCCAATCATGTCCTTCATGACCTCGAATAGAAAGATTTCCTTTTAACTACTTCCATGTAAAACAAAAAAAAACTGATTTACTCCAGTAGCCTCCATCCACCTCTGGGGTATGAAATGACAGTGAAGCTGACAAATCTTCAGCAACTGTGTGCTGCTGCATGTGGATAACGAAGAAAATATCTGAGGAATGCTTCAGACTCCTTTTGGAGTTTATTTCCTCAAAAAATGAATAAATAAAAGGAGCAACAACCTGATACTACATAGGTGTACCTAATAAAGTGGCCAGACCATGTATCAATATACCTGAAACAAAAAGATTCTGTGGACTTAAATTATTTCCACAGTGATTTCTCTGACTGGTAGAATCTCGTGCAGACAGGAAGTATTCATCAAATTCCCGTCAACTTTTCAAAGTAAAATCCAGCAGCTGTCCCTCCGAACAGAGTGGATGTCCTTCAGAGGGAAAAGCAGCTCCGCAGGGCTGGAATTAACTCGGAGAGACAAATCTGCCCTCAGCAGGGCGCACAGTTCATTTACTGCACGTTACAGAGTCTCTGCAACTTCACTGAGCCAACATGAGATCCACACTGCAAAACACAACCAGAAAGCTGTTTACTGTGGGATTTTACATCAATTTCAAGGAATTTACTGCAGATTAGATGTGAAATGTTTAGATAGCTGGTTTGGGACCAACAAAACTGATTTCGGGTTGTATAAAGAGTGACTTAAATCTATTTTTTTAATGCGCACAAACAGTGTGAAACGATGAAACCCAATTAGAACATTAAGGGACACTGAGGAAGAACACTAAGCCATCTGCCAGTGGATGCAGAAAGCTGCAGGGCTGTCTAATTGAATTTTATCCTCTGACTGGAAATGTTGCTAGTGACCCAAATCGGACGAAAGTTTGCCTAAACATCCCACAACAACAACAAAAAAAACCCACAGCCCCTCCAGAGCTGTCACATAATCTCAGGATTATAGCAGTGCAGCAAGGTGAACATTTGCTCATGCACAGCGCCTGGCAGCAAAGGTCCAGGGCTGAAAACGAATGAAGGAGATGGAGAGAGAGCGAGATGAAGGTCTGACAGTGATGGACAGGAAGAAAATGTTCTTATTACAGCAGCATGCAAATGAAAGCCAGAAACCACAGACTATGTAGTTCCTACTATGGTGCAACCACCTGCTTGGCTGGACAGTCTGAATTTATTGCATTGTGCTCTCTTTGCAGAATGGATGCTGCATCCTGAAGTGATGAAATCTCCTAATTTAGAACACAGTTCAGTCACGCTGCTGCTGCCTCCACAGGTGCAACATCCTCTTGTGCATGAAGCTCATTTAGCCTTTTTTAAGATAACATCCACAGCAAGTGGAAACAACAGCAACATTAGAGTAAAAACTGCGATGAAAAAAAAAACATTAAGCAGTGCTAAAAGTTGATTTAAAGCCAGCGGGATCCATCCGAACGCATCCAAATGAATCAAATGTACCTGTGATCCTGGAAGCCGGATCCGTCCGTGCGCCGGGCTGAAGCTCGGCTCTCGGACAGCAACAAATGATCTGGAGTGGAGAAATGGAAACTGACGCTCGTTAAACGCGCAGTTTCCCCGGGAGGAAGCGCGCAGGTCAGCGGCTCAACTTTAATCACCGCAGCGAGGGGAAGCAGAGCGACGCGCCGCGCAGCCAAACAGCCACTGATGTCCCCGCAAAGCTCGCACTGTCACTTTGTTTCTCACGGTGGCGCGGCGCAGAAATCATTTATTAAATAGAGGGGCGCGGAGGGCGGCCGCTAGGTGGCGCAGGGAAAAGTGAGAGAGGGCGAGAGCAGGCGGTCAATTAGTGCGGTTCTCGCACCGCTGTGATTAACTGCTTTGCATAATTATCCGCAATTAGAGAGCAGCGTCACGTGACGCAGCTTGGTCAAAGGGTAATTTGGTGCAAACTGACAAAAGGCCGCAGAAAGGAGGCTGTGGAAACGCAGATAATTGTGATAATTGTGGGCTCTTGCAGAGACGTGAATCAGCTGCTGGGTCAGAGAGCTCGGAAATAAATGCAAAGGCAGGAACGGAAGTCAGTGTGACAGAAGGCAAGAAAACGGAAAGAGATGTGAAAAGAGCAGCGAGGCACCAGAATCTATGTTCAGTTAATTCCTTCTAATTTAAAGTGGAAATATTCAGAAAATCAATCTCAAAAATCTTCATTTTGAATGCATGTGGGGAGCGAGAGAGGATCTCTTAAATAAGACAAGATAATGTAGTCAGAGCCACTCTTATTGTCATCCCAGCTGTAAATATTTGTATCCCCCTGTTTTTTCATCAATATTCTCCTGTAATTAAAATTCCATATAGACCATATTCATCAGACTAATAGAATTACACTCCTAGAATCTATTACTGAATATGAGTTTCACTTTTTGAATTGAATTACTGAAATGAATCAACTTTTCCGTTACACTCTCAATTACTGATGCACCCGCATGTATGGAAGCATATATTTACACATCTTCTCAAATAATCACTTCACTTCATTTGAAAAACACCAGATCGTCCTTTTCTTATTACAACAGTAAATATTGTCATTGTTTTAGTTGAACTTGACCCAAATTAAGTTATGTAGATGTTTATGTTATAAAGACTAAGGTAAAGCCAAGAGGTCTCACAAAGAGAGAAAGTCCACTTATAAAAACTCTACTAGTGACATTATGTTTAATGTTTTTGCTGACCACTAAGCAAGCACTGCTTCCTTCCCTGGTGCAATCCCTGCAGATGATTTTTTATTTTTTTCATTCTTGGTTGGAGAGTTTATTGCAGAAAAGTGAAGTCTTAGTTTCACATGAAAATCCTTTAGTTACATTTATTTCAAATAATTTATGGTCAAAACTGGATGAAAAGTCACTGAAATGTTCTCAGTTTCCATGGCATCTCCTCCTGACTCCTCACTCTTATTTTCTCCTCCAACAATAATTTAGAAACTATTCCAATGTGATCAGCATCGATTCCTACCAGCAGTTTTCAGTTTGTGTGTATCTTTGGGGAGTCGGCTGCAGTGAAGGAGGAGAAAACAGAAACTGTCTGAGTTAGTTTCATAACCGTCTCTGTTCATTTCATGCTCTGTTTTTGAAACATTCCTTAACTGCTCTTGTGTCTCCTCAAATAAAAAACAGATTTGTGAGTTTTGACTTGCTGGGGAAAGTTATCTGGACTGGGATGATTATAGTCAGAGTGCCATTAGTACAGGCAGCCAGACTCTACATTATCTATAATCTATAATCATGTCCCAATATGACCAGCAGCTGGGTTTACTTTAGAAGTCATTGTTATTATGCAGTTCTCTCCTGCCCTCTTTTTCAGACTCACAGCTTCAGATGTGAGTCTGAAGCTGAGCTCTGATAGGTTGGACATGCGGACGCAGCTTCTCCTCCATGCTGCGCCTGCTGCGCACTGCGCTGTGTGCTGATACAGCGCAGCGCATCCTGAGCTCAGTTCACTCCATATTTCTAGGTGCACTGCACAGCTTGATATTGGGAATTATCAAAGAAGCTAGAAGCCTGTGTCTCTTTCCATTATTTCTAATTATCTCCCAGTGACAGCTTGTTAAAACTCCAGTCTGACATTTCACTGAAAGCAGCTGATCAGAACTGGATCAGGTGTCCCAGTAAAATGCCAGCTGATGATCCTCAGGACCTTTGGGAAGACATCCAGTGGACTGATGAGACAAAAGGAGAACATTCTGGGAGGTACAGAGTTTTGTTACCTCTGCTGTAAAACTAACACAGCAGTTTGATCAAAAACCATCAAACACGACGCAGAGTTCCAGTAAGGAGCTGCTTTTCTTCTCCAGGAGCAGAAAACTTACACTAATTAACAGAAACATCCTGATCTCCTCCACCTCCTACAAGCGATACTATTGCCATCTGAAGAAAGATCAAAAACAAATAATCAGAGGCAGAAGGAGGGTCTATCTGCTGTCAATCATGCTTGTGTAGATGAAACTGCTCACCATTACAGGAAAACTGTTTACCCACCGTCATCTGAGTGCAGAGGTCACGCTAGATGTTTTTGTTATCCGTCAACTTGACATACAGCATAAAAAAAATTGGTCATGTTCTATTTTTACCCTTCAAATTATAATCATATCAACATCGGCTATTTGGCGCATTTTTATGCGGTTTAGTTAATATTCACCTAGTTGAACCATGAATCCAGATCCCATCACACATAAAGCAAATAAACATATTAACTTTTTCTCCGTAGTGACAAAAGTCACTGTGGCCCCAATAACTTATAATAAATTAAATTAAACGACCCCTCTGGGGTCTGGACACCCAGTGCCTCACAAATTCCTCCTGGTTCGCATCTGAAATCGGCGCTAGTTCACCAGTCAGTTGGATCTGCCTGATCCAAACCGATCAACTGCACTTTGTCAGCTTTTTACCCTGTTCAGATGTGCACTTTTACGAGAATCTTTGTGAGTGGTTTCGCTTCCCCGATGTTATGTCTGCTGCGCTTCTGAGCAGGAGGGTAACATCTTCAAGCTCCATTGTTAAAGTGCAGGTTGAGTTAAATTTCATTTTTTGCAGCGGCGGAGCCGCGTCTGCATTAGCTGTGCAGCGCACTGCGCATGTTACAGTCTAATTAACTTCTGCACCTTTATTTATTTCCTCAAGATAAACTGCCGGCTCCTCTGCTTAGATTATAAATGGATTAACACGACATTGCATCCTCCTTAGTTTTCTGTTTTTTATGTACTGGAGATTTTTATGTACTGGAGACTGGAATTAAAGGCGCCATTTCAACCAAAGGTTTGGAATGAGCTTCCTAACCAGACGCTCCAAAGCGTCCGGTCCATAACTCTTCAACTCGCTGCCATGAGATGATATTCAGTAAGGATTCTTTTATTGATTGATTTTAGTTGCCTCTGCGATGAAGTCTTTGCATAAAATCTATGATGTCTGCCCATGTGCACCAGTCAGGGTTAATTATAACCTGTCAAAATGACAAAAACAGCCAGTCAAGTATGGATAATATTCCGTTGAAGTGACCTCTGTCTAAGTGTTCATTACAGGCTCTGCTGATATGAAGAAGATGTTGTGTAGCAGAGAGCAAGAGGGAGGTTGTGAGGAGAGCATACATGAGGGTGATTGACAGCTCTCAGACCCTCCTCCTGGCTCTGACCGGAGTATTTTTGAAGGCAAATGAGCACAATTGTTTTCAGATTATCTGTCTCATATTATACTGTCACAACATGGCGATAGTTTTAACAAATATGTTTAAAAAAAATTACAATTTTATAAAACTTGCATACCTCAGCTGTAAGATGAAATTCAGTTATACAAAAGCACAACTAAGAGCACATGCAGCAGGTTCACCTCTGAATGGATCAAATACAAAATGAAGGCTTCAGAGTGGGCTAGTCAAAGTCCAGTATGATGGTCAACAGGTGCAAATGTCCAAGCATCAAAACGTGTTGCAAACCTACTCCAGACTCCACCTAGTGGCCTGGAAGACTCCTGTTTTTTAAGCAAGTTTGCTACATTTTATGCTTGTTGTTTTTTGGTATTTGTGTCATTTTCCTTTAACTTCAATTTCATGTGGTTGCATCATTTTTCTTATGCATTTGTTTTGTTGATTGTAGGATTTTATTTCAAGCTTCTCTCCAGCATCTTTCATTTCCATTTTGCTGTTTTTTTGTGTTTGTGTTTTAGTTTTGGCATCGTTCATGTCTTTGTAGCTCATTTCTATGTTAGCTCTGCTTCTGCACCTGTCGGCCACCGTAGTCCAGATCCTCAGATTGTGATGCATGAGCAGAGGTTTAAAAAGGGAGAGCCAGTGAAGCTGAACTGAAATAATTCTGCAGAGGAGAGTGGGTCCAATTTTATTAAGTGATGAAAAAGACAGATTCAGAAATGCTTGATGGCAGTAGTTGCCGTTAAGGTTGGAGCCATTTAGGTTTATAGGGCTTTTTATAAAGCCCTATAGGCTAGGTATATAGCCTAACCTAGCAGGTTATATAGCCTAACCTCGCAGGTTAGGCTATATAACCTGCTAGGTTATAGGAAAACCTATGAAAACTGCTTTTTGCAGTTAGTAGATGAAAACTGCTTTTTGCTATAGTTATCTGTTGATCTGGTGCATTTAAGAAAGATTCCAAACAAAAAGCCAAAACAGAGGAAATCTGAGGATAGAAAGTCGTTTTTCACCAGGCTGGATACTCTGGATTCATCCAGAGTCTTTTCTGCTTCTACAATGAAAAATAAAATAAAAAATTTTAAGCATCTCAAAACTATCTGACTCAAAAAAAAAAAAAATTTTTTCCTTCAGGACAAAAAACAACAAACCCTGTTAGGAGACTGTCATTAAATAATTGCTTCCTGTTATGAATCATTTGGAGTAAACAGGTTCAAAAGTCAAAATAAAAGCAAATCACAATAAATGTTTAGAAAAAAAAACAAATTACTCCCACTGTGACATGACTGGACAAACATTGCTAAGGAATAACATCAGACAAAACAACACATTAGTTCCAGCAAAGCTTGATGACACCAGTTAGCAGAAATAGTGTGAAACGCTACCAGGCAACGCCGGCCTGTCGGAGTATTGCAGTGATTTTTCATCAGGAGCTGACTGACAGCCTTACCCGCCAATTTAAACTTCTGTTTCTAAAAGGGGGAAACAAGATTTTCCTCATTTATTTACCTCTGAATATGCCTTTTTCTTTTTAGAGTCATATGATGGCAACCCGCTCTAGAAACAACCCGCCCCCTCCCTCCTGATTCCTGCCTGCATCAGTTTGAAAAAAGAAATCATTAATATACCATTAAGGGTCGGCTGTGAACTCATAACTGCTCCAGGCTCACATCAGCATACATGCAGCACTGTTTTCTGCTGCTACACCTTCCCCCGAGGTTGAAATGTCATCCTTCACTGTCATTACGTTTCTCCCCCCCATTAACTATTGATTATCTCCACTTCAGCATTTTGAGAACTGCTGTGGAAACGGCTCCACATGCCTGGCTACCCGCACTCTGCAGGCCAGCTGGAGCAGAAGTGCCCACCTCTGGGGGGGCTTTAATGCAGAAAATCGGGGCAAATCCAACATTGGCTGGGAGTGAGGTGGTGGGACGGGGGGCAGCAGGGACACTGGGAAACATTAGCGTAGCCTACCTAGCCCATTAGCAAGAGCGCTCCAGCTGAAAATCGCAGGTTAAGTTGTTCTTTTTGAGACCCCAGGAGAGTTTTCCTGCAGCCTGCATTGAATATTTACTGTGAGGTGAGTCTGGGCTTTGTTTGTGCTGCTCCCATAAAGTACAGCTGGAAAAGTTTGTTTGGGCAGCAGCTTTGCACCTTCTGCCATCCAAACAGCACAGACCACTTTGAACATCCAAACACTCCAGCGCCTTGCAGAAATGTCCACATGTTCCCATCTTTCCATTCTAAACTCAAACTTCAGTTTGTTTTATTTCACAGTCTGGGTATTTTCATATATGTGGTGGAGAGAGAATTTTCACAAATACAGCTAGTATTTATTTATTTGTATTTTTACAAATAATTCAGATAAAATCTCTTCTTTGAGAGAGACCTGGCTAAGAGACACATCAGTGTACAGTATAGAAAATAAAATTATTAAAAAGGTGCAAACAATTAAAACAAGATTAAAATAAACAAACAAATAAAAACTTAAAAGAAGAAAGCACAAAATTAAGGCTTTGTGAAGTTATTTAAAAGTGATTTAAAAACAGCAGCTCCATTCTTCAGCTGAACAGTTTTAATTTGTTCATGGTAATAAATGGTTGGAGTTGTTCTGACTTTGTTAAATTATTCCAGGACCAACATGCAGAAGGATTTCCACAAGTTCTGAGCAAATTATGGGAAACTGAGAAAGAGTCTATGTCTTTTTATATATATATAAAGAAAAGAATCAAAAGTCATGTTTGCTTTTAGCCACAAACCTTGTAGAGAATACAAGGTTTGTGCCTTATAAATGAAAATTTATAGTCAGCAGCTAAAGCTAAACTAATGCTGCAAACATCCCTGCAGTGAAACATGGTGGCGGCAGCATCATGATGTGGGGATGTGTTCATGGGAAGCTGATGGGAAAATGGATGGAGCTACATAAAGGAAAAACTCTGAGGAAAGACTTTAGTCTGGGCTGGAGTTTCAGTTTCCAGCACAATAAACTCTGAACATATAACCAAAAATAAAGTTGAGTAGTTTAAACCAAAGAATTTCCATGTGTTAGAATGGCCTAGTCAAAGTCCAGGCCTAAATCTACCTGAGATTCAGAGACAACACTTGAAAACTGATGTTTACAGAAGTTCTCCATCCAATCTGACTGAAACTAAAAGCGTTTGGACTAGATTTGAGTCTTCAGGTGAGTGAAGCTGGTAGAGAAATTCCTCTAAAAAAATCCTTCATTTAGTTGAAAACTGCAGCATGCAAAAAAAAAACTCATATTAGAGTAAATTAATTTTAAAAACCATGTAGGAGTTTGCTTCCTCTTCAGCATATTTGTGCTGAAGACACAAATCACATAAAATCCCATTAAAATCCTCAGAAGATCAAGGTTGGAATGAGGGTGAAAACTTATTCTGCATTTCAGAGTTTTGGTCTCAGTGAAGGTAAGTTTCTCCTTTTTAAAAAAATAAAAGCAGGTACCGTTGGGTTGACACTATCCTGGATGCCAGCCGTTTGCTTTTATGCAGATAAAAACAGGAAATATGACCTCAGATGTCTGTTTGCTGTACAGATTTGCATTAATAGCTTTCGAGAATTGAAAACCATAACCCCCTTCCAAATGCGCAATATTTGTTCGTTCACTATGATGTTCATTAAAAAGTAATATTTCTTCTCTGCAGGTGAATATAGAGACAAAACTACTTCAGTCGCTGTTTTTCTCTGTTTTCCTTTCAAACATTTCAGTGACCCTGATTTCCCACCTGATCCTCCATGATCCTTTGCTTCCCTGACTTCAGCTCGCCCGTCTCCCCCTGTAGGATACAGTTTTATTCCCAACACTATTTGTCTGCCAGATTGTCTGTGTGCCTGCCGTGTCGGTTTTCTACTTCTCTGCGTTTTCTTGTTTTCGAGCCGTGCCACTTCCTCTGGCCTCAGCCTGAACCTTTTGTTTTGTTTTGTCTTTCTTTTGCAAAAGTATCCTCGACACATTGTGATTCTGTGGATTATCCAGCCATCTGTGAGCATGGTGTCTGTCGAACACTGTTTGGAAAGTAGATCAAATTAGCATAAATGGGATATTCTTCAAAAATGAGTGAATTAGATTCTGAGATCTCTTTCATTTCTACAAAAAAAAAATCTATAAAACTTGACTTTTCAGAGTCATTATTCAGAACCATGACTCATAGAGAGGAGGGATCCTTAATTTGCATTTATCTGAATAAATCTTGGGTTCATACTTTGAAACTGTCTGTGAGGATTTTCTACAGAGAAAGGTTAAAGATGTCGAAGTGGAGTTTTGTGTTTGAAGCTTTTTTTTGCAACATTTTCTTCTTCTTATCTGTGTAATAGTATGTTGGGGGTTTTTTCATGCAACGGTGGTACGCTGTGTAAAATTAAATTGTGGCTTTTAGCCATAAAACTAATTTGCATCATTATTAAAGAGAAAAGCTTGAAACAAATTAAGATTTTATTGTACAAACAAATCTCCCACTAAAAAAATCCAATGTTTAATTTCTGCACATCTATTAAGTGCCCTCATTGGGTCATATTTGTTTTAACACACATTAACAATTCCCATTAAAAGGTCAGTTTTGTGTATTTTCCAGACACAAAGTGCCATTTTATAGCACGATCAAGGAACTACAAAGGAAACCTTAGATGGAGAGTCGCAGGGTAACAAGAAGTGGAGTGAAAGTAAGAAACAAGCATGAAAACAGAGAAATAATGAGAGGAATGAACTCTCATTATTCATTCCTCTCTTAAGCAAACAGTTAATAAGAACCAATCTGAAGCAGAGGTGGAAATGACAAAAAGCAACCAGAAGGAATAATTGGATGCAAATGGGAACAGCTGAAGGAGAATCAGGTGATCAAAAACAGCTGCAGACGGGAGGAAAGCTAAAGGAAGGTGAAAAATTAACGCAGCGAGCCGAAGTGAGACGTAAAGGAACCAGAAGACATGAGAGAAAGAGCAAAGCTAACAAAAAAGCCAAACCGAAAAGAACAAGCAACAAAAAAAAAAACTAAATACAAAGGAATCAACAGATACGGTAAGACATTTAATACTGTACTAATGAACTGAATATGGCAAGACCTGTTGAGCTATAATACAACACAAACATAAATGACCCACCAAATGATCTAACAATATTACTGTTTGGAGAGAAGAGCGTTTCTCCTGGAAACCATAAGAAACTTCTCCAACTGTTCTGTCATAAACTTTAATATTTATCTGCTAACTAAGGCTGAGGTGGAGCTCTTGGATGTTTTTGTAATTTCTCTGAACTTTGCGCAGTCTGACCTTTGGGTGAATTTAATTTAAATTGGCGATTTAGCATGTCATTTGCAAATGTTCCTCCTCTGTAGAATAGTAGGAGTCAAAGTACAACATTTATTATTAAATTCATCTCTGTGTTGACAACACATCTGTACTCTGCACACAGATAAACAATAACTCTTTAATTTTATAGAGGCCTCTCAGTCAGTTGAATTCAGAATACTTATTAGCATCACCTCTCTTGAAAACAGCAGTGATTTTAAAAACACAACTTTTCTGCTTTGTCTTTGTTTTATTTATTTTAAAAGATTAAAAAGTCATCTGGCCTGACATTCAAAATATCTATTCAACAATAATGAGAAATAAATCTTTTGGTATGAGTGAGAGTGCACTTTATTTTTCCAGTGACTGTAACTGTGAGTTTAAAGATTTTAAGCATCCAGCCAGAGGTGAATTTATATGAGTTGTCATTTTGACTTTACTCATAAGTAAATCTTATATTTTTTTATTTTTGCTTTTACTACACGGCCCTGGAGTTGTGTGGAACAGAAATCTGATCCGTCAAAGCCCATTAACCGAGGGATAAATCCTCAAGGTCTGTGTTTATGTTAAGCAGTCAGAGAAATCGGTGGCATATGAAAGATTTTCCCCATTAACAAAATCAAAAACGAAACCAAGCTGCATTCATAAAAAGTTCCATTTATTTCCAAGTCATTTTATTTACAAATCTTACAAATACGCCGTGTTTGAGTGCATGCCCGCATCGGAAAGATGAATAAAACATTAATTTAAAACAACTGATGTGAGCTCAGTTCTTTGAGGCGTTCTCCTTGTTTTCACGCCGGAGAACAAACAACAAGCCGTACCGAACCAGCAAACGCGTTTCAGGCCAGTCCTGCTCCACAGGATTACTGGGAAGAGAACTCAGCTGTGACTCCACTGTGGCTTTACGATAATCCCATCAGAGCCGGCCACAGTGCAACGAGACTACAGGACTCCCGAGCCTGTTAGCGCTGATGAGAGCCCACAGTGAAACAAAGACGCAGGACGGGGCCGATCTTCATTAAAAACAACACAAACTCACTGTACAAACAAAACAGTTTACAGTCTTTCAAAGCACCACACCGTCTGATCCTAGGTGATAACCTCTAATCTAATTGTTTAAAAAGTTACACAGATAGAAACACACTTTATGGAAATTCCTTCTCCAGGAGTAAGTTCTCCTTTAAAGCTCATTTAATATACATATTCCCTGGGATACTAATAAAAGCCTGAGTTTAATTATTCTGCATGTTCACATGACATCAGGATGTTATTATTGACCTCAGTCGACTCTTTTAATTAACCAAGACTTGTTTAATACTCCTGTCATTTCAGTCTGACTCTAATATCCTCCTGGTTTATGGAAAACAAAGGAACTCCTGGAAAATATCTATGGGCATCTATGTTTTCAATTCTATATGTTAATATTAAAATATCTGCCATCTTTTAATAAAGTCTTATCAGGAAGGTACTGAGGAGAAGGTTGCTCAGAAGTTTACATACACTAATACTGACATGAATCTGCATATTAGAACCACTGTAGATAGAAAAATAAAAAATGGAGTCATTTCTGCAAAAAATCTGTAATTTTGAGATTAATTTCAGAAATCAGCAACAAAAAACAAACATTTTGATACATAATAGTCAAAAATTAGCTAGAAAGAAATCCAGACTTTTTTAGATTAATCTCAGAAAATTTATAGAAAAATTCTAATTTCCTTCTGTGTCAAAATTTAATACGTTTTTTTGTAGAAAATTTTTATTGCAAATTTTCAACTTTTTCAAAAAAATCCACATTTTCAAAAAAAATGACATCATAAAGTTTCTACTATTTTTTTTGCGTAAATTCACTAATTTTTTCTATCTATGGCCCAACTACGCTGCTGTGGATTTAAATTATTCATTTGAAAAGGAGACTTGTTACAAAAGTTCACCCAGTAATGCAATGTGTGTAATGCAATGACATTACACACAAGAGATATTGGACTTTGTCTCAGGAACAAGTTGCTCCTACTTGTTTGCATGTTGTGGAGTAAATTTTCTCTAGTTGCTGTCGAGTACTGGAAGACTGATGCAAAAACCAAAAAAACTGATAATTGTTTGCATTTTAAGTGGTTGTGGTGCAGCAGAAGGAGAAGCAACATTCCTGCAAGAACCACAACTGTGTGTATATTTATGTTTCAAGTCTGCAAAGTTAAGCATAAGTGATTAATCTGATTATTTTTTTAACAACTGACCGCATTAGTTTAAATGTTTATCTGTGCCAATTGAATGAACCCAGAAGGTTGTTGGTGGATTTAACCAAACATCAGCTGTGGTTTGTGTACATATCTGTAAGCATAACCCAACTCTACAAATAAAAACAAAATAAAAAGTGTATGTAAACTTCTGACTGGCCATGTAGATTTAACGAGGCGGCATCAATAAGGAGAAAACTTTTGCCGGTCAGATTTTTTTGCACCAGATGTCGACATTTTTGCAGTATACGGGGTCAAACCCTGAGTTAGGCTGGAAGCTGCTGCCGGATGGACGGTGAGGACGGGGAGCGTCTTCATCCCCAGCAGGCTGGAAACGGGCAGGGCGTAGTGGGGGCTCTGGAGGGCCGGCAGGGTGGAGGGGTTAATGGCGGAGGGGGTCGCAGTGGAGGCGGCCAGGACGGCCATGGAGGTGGCGGCGCTGGAGGCGGTGGGGCCCGTTTGAGAGAAGCTCAGGTTGAGGTCAACGGGGGTCGCAGAGGACGCGACCTGCATGGTGTATTTAGCCATTTCTAAGCTGCAGTCCAGAGGGTGGAAAATAGTTTAAAAAGACAAGAAGAAGAAGAGATACTTAGCTAAAAAGAACAAAACTGAAATGGAGGAAACATTTTTGTTAACTGGAACCATGTTTTACGTTTACTGAAACATACTGAAATTTTATTTTTGTGTTTATGAATCACTTTATTAGCCTTTCAAACTTATGTAAAATAGATATTTTTTTTGCCTCCAAATAACCAGTTTACGTCAGTTGTCAGCAAATTACGGCACTTCATACTACTGGCGGCATTTGGTCCGCAAAATGGCGGCAGTGAAAGCTGCGAGGAAACAATAGAGTCGTTACTGTTTGACAATAAATTTAAAAAAATGTAGAAAATTGTTTTTCCTATTGTATATTCGTCACCCTATTGGTAATCACAATACAATACTTTGACCTTTTTGTAATCTTCACCTAAAAATTAACCAATGTATGAAAAAACTGAAACTGCTATACATTAATAAAAACGAAATATTTAACAAATGATCACTTTAAACAAACCGAGCAACCACACCCCAAAAATGTAACTGGACAAAAAGTCACAATGAAACTAACCTATTACAACCAGGAAAGAGGAAACACAAAAATCAAAGAAAGAGCTTTAAAAAGAAAAAAGCAGCGAGTGAGGATTTTAATGCAGTCAACAGAACGGAGCAGTGAGTTGGAACAAATCCAGCCTCACCCAGAAACACAACAAATCTGCCCTTTACAGCAGCGAGCTGTTTGCATGTCTTATCATCAGGCTGCGGGACGTGGCCGCCCTGCGTCATGTCTCACCTGGCGTTGATGAGGTACTGGGCCACGCCGATGCTGGCCGGCGAGCCGCTGATCGTGACTTGGCGCATGGCTGAGCCATCAGTGGCGCTGGCAATTTTGATGTGCGCTCCAGAGACCTGGCGAATCTCATTGATCTTGCTGCCTTGTCTTCCAATTATGCAGCCAATAAACTGGCGGGAGGAGATTGAAAGCATGTAAATAACAAAAGAGCTCATATTTCAACGCTGTCCAGGAATTAGATCTGACAGCAGAAGATAGGAGAAAAACAAACCAGTTCTCTTTCTATTCTTACCTCTTTTCATATCTAATAAAAAAAGTCTGGCCTGTGATTTGATAGTGCAGAAGAAGATTGGCTTTTAATCTCCGTTAATTCTCAACATTTTAGGGAATTTGCTCACTTGTTTTCCATTTAATACGATGGTCTGTAAACAGAGTGAAGCGCCTCTGATTACCGTGTCAAATCCTTCTTGTTTGTTGTTATGCGTGGTGTTGACTGACAATTCACAATTTTAGGGAAAGGTTACTTGCTTGACTCCTTCATGATTCTCAGTCGGTTGCCTGGTAACAAGGAGACTCCAGAAAGACAGCAGTCCAGCCAGCAAAGTGGTCAGACAGACACTTTGTTGTTTTTGCATGTCATTAAACAGAGAGAGCGATAACGGGAACTCTGAAGGGCCAAATCAGGGCTGACTGGTCTTCCCTTTGTTTTGAACCTGCAGGTCTTCTGCAGCAGCGTGTCAGAATGAAAGCAGCTTCATTTTCACCTCATTCAACAAAACGACTTTAAACAACTGGACACACAGTTTGAATTATTGCTGTTGTTTTTTTCTAATATTATAGCTGCTGGCTCAGAAGACCACAGTTGTTTCATATGTTGCTAAAATCAGTGAAAACTTCAAACTCCTCCAAAACCAAAATGCTGTTTGTAAAGTTACAGTTAAAATGAAAGCAACTTGGTTTATTTAGCTGGTTGACGTGTTAATTTTCAGTCACATTTGCGCCGTAATATTCCAGAAATAATAATCCTACATTTCAGGTCTGTGCTACATATTTTTAGAAAGTAAATATTTAGTTTGAAAATGAAAAGTTTGGTTTGGATAAGCATTTAGCTAGCAAAATATATATTTAATTTTGAGCTAAATATTTAGTTTAGAAACTAAACATATTGTTTCAAACTAAATATTTTTTGGTGTTATTTGCTATTGAACCAAATTTTACTATGGTTATTTATTTCAAACAAGATAGAAGTATAAAATATCAGACAGAAATAAGGAATGCAAGAGACATCATTTTGTACCTCAATCTTAAAAGGACGTATGTATCTATTTAAAGTGTGGATACAAAACCAAAATCCTGATTTAAATATCTGAGAAAATCAAGATTTTATATCTGATTTATATCTGAGTAACTTTCCACCGTTGACTGGTTTAAATGCATCATGAATCTGATCAGGGCTTCAGTGCTAAGTGAACACCTATATGCATCTTTGACCTGAAATTAGCCAGCTTTATTTATGAGAAGTAATATTCATATACTGCCGACAACTCCCCTCTGACAATGCAGCGGGTGAATTTATGAAGTAATATCTGTCGGCCAAGAAAAAGGAGAATTACTTTCTGTTGCTCAGATGCTTGCATCCCAACATCTCCCATCATAACTCGTCTCCTAGAAAGTTTTTAATGAACTCAGTTGCATGAGGATGCAAGTGTTGGTGAAACAGTGGAGCACTTACATCATTAGGAATTGCCAGCTCCTGTGAACTCGTGGGTGCAGAAGCTTCCAATCCTGCAAAGTAGGACAAGAAGCGCTAATAACAGCATTGTGCTGATGGTTCGCACATTCATGACATGAAAAATCAACATCAATGTGGCTGGTTCATTACTATTATGCATCTTGAACATATAAATTACAAATATATATACAGAGCTCATCCTTTTTCTTGCTGCAGTTTTATGTCTGAGTTGAGGATGGCTATCACATAAAACCTGCCTGAAGAATCTAATGTGCAGCTGCTTCTGTCTAATGGAATCTCATCAAAAAGTTCATTTATTAAAGAAAAAAATGAAACTCAAATACTCATTACACAGAGTGATTATATTTCAAGCACTTAATTCTGCCTACAGCTAAATAAAAAAACTAATTTAGTTTAAGAGCAACAGAAAAGGAGAAGTTTAATAAAGAAATGTCAGACTGAGATGGAAACATGCGGCCCACATCCTGAAGAAAAGGTGACTGCACTGCAAAAACAACATAACTTACAAAGTATTTCTGCTCTACACTCTAGTGCCAATATCTTAAAATAACTTACAAGTAACGTTTTAGAAAGATAAAGGAGTTTGTTTTATGTCAACAGTGACTTAATATTAACTTAATTAATTCCACTGGCAGATTATTTCACTGATGAGACATTAGTGTGTCTACTTTTTCTTTCCACTCAATTTTAAAACACTGTTCTTGCACAGATCGCTCTGCTTACACCAAAAATTAACTCTTTAGAAATATATCACTCTGTGTTTTGTATCTCTATAGTTTGAGTTTCACTTTTCTTAACTTGAAATTGTGAAATAAATCAAACCTTTGATGTCATTCTAAGTGACTGAGAAGCACCTGGATCTGTGTTTCCGTTTGCTGCGTTTCCACTCCAAATATGCACAAAACGTTGATATTCAGTGAATGTCAAAAAAAAACTGTTTCCGAATTGCGGTGTTTCCATTAAATAAGAAACACAAATAAAATCATACATGAATAAGTTTGTTCACATGATAAATCATTAAAAAAACATCCTGTCATCATCCTTCTCCCACTTCCTGTTGTCTTTTTCATCTTTAGGTTGTTGATCACACGAATTGTGATGCAAAAAAAGTGTTTATATTGCAGTTTTATATATCAATACAGATGAAAAACAACTCATCCTACAGCAAAAACTTATTGAAAAACGTGAGATTTTTTCTTTTTCTAAATTGCAGTGTTTTTATTAAGCAAATTTATGTTCATAATTCCCATTTTGCACAATTATATGGTGAATGGAGACGCAGCTTGTGATGCAGTGTAATGTTTGTGGTTAGTCGGGGCAGATTAAATGAGTTTGGGACGACTGAGGTTGGGGATGATGTGGCCAAGATGATGTTAGATTTAGAGGAGAAATGTTGTGAAGGTAAAGGACTTTTTGGACGGGGGTAACTGGGTGGATGGGCTTAAATTTGGGAGGAAATGAGAAATTGTGAGAAATATTTACTGATCTGTAAATATTCCTGTAATTTTTCCCATTTTCCTCGCCCAAAGAAGCTGCCACGACTCTGAAATATCTGCCTGTCTGCTTCCGTCTGTAAAATATTCCTCTTCAGAGTGTAAATATCTCAGTGGCTAACTTTCAAGATTATTGATGAAACAATACTCTGGTGGCTTGACCTTTAAACTGGCTGCCTTTTTCTCTCTCCTTTCATCTGCAAAAAGCAAAGTACGACTAGAAAAGCCACCACCTACAAAGATAAAAACCTGTGAGAGTCTGTAAACTCCGAGAATGGAGACATCCTTGATCCTCACTGAGGTAACGGCGGCGTATTGATGGTGTGATTTCCGAGAGGAGTGAAGACAGAGGGATAGATGGACTTCCCTGGGGAGCCGTGGGTACGTACCAGGAAAGGTAGGGTTGCTCTGCCCAAGGGAAGGGAGGGGGATATGCTGCATAGCCAACTGGTGAAGCTTGGTCAACTGCAGGGTAGGAAGGAAGTTAGAGCTAACCAATCAAAGTGGATTATTTCAGAGGAGCTGAAAACTACAATCTGAAGTTCACAAACATCACAGATGGTGTCAGTGTGAAAGAGATCGATCTGCCTTTAGAAAGCATGCAGAATACAGTCACAACTGATCATAAATGAGATCATTTCCATTTCAATCAATGCAGGTTACTACTGTGGGTTAGTGTTAGTCATGTCAACAGATCGGGGTTACTGAAGTTTCCTCTCTGCAGAGTGGGACACAGAAAGGGCGTATTGGTGCGCTTGGAAGGAGTGGGCAGGAGTAGATCGTTAGGACGGATGGCGGTCGCTCAGACTGGCGCTACTTACATCTTGATGTGCAAATGCATATTGTCCTGGAATTGCAAATGCCTGGAAGGACACAAGACATGAGGGGTGACAAACTGACATGTTGGAACATGAAACACAAAACAGAAACTGTGCAGCCGAGTCTGAAGTGTGACCCGGCCGGGCGCAGTGGAAATCCATTCCCTTCCCGGCTCTAATGTGTATGGATCTGATGGAATTTCATCTAAATGTCATCTGCTGCTTTTCTGCCCCCTTTAACTGTGGCTTGAAATCCAATAACATAAACAGATGTCTGATAGGTCAGAGTGCACACAGCCAAAATTCAGGACAGCAGCTTCCAGGCAGACCAACACTTTACACGCAGCCCGTCTTCCAGGTTTCTCTCTGCCATGCAAGAACTCATGTCTCTCACTTTTTACACATCTTGTTATGCAGCAGCCACAAACCTGTGGATATTTTAATAGGTTGTGAATTGAAGGGGAAGGAATGCATGTTTTTTACTGAGAAAAATAAGAAGATGTTGTGTTTATTTTGTATTCAACCCCCCAGAGTCCAAACTTTGTTCCAGCTGCAGTTCTCTACTGGCTTTGAACATCTACAAACTGAATCTGTTCATCCTCCCTGGCAGAATAGCTCAGAAGTATGCATATGGTTTATTCATTGGTTGTTCCATTTTAAAAATATATTTTTGTTTTGTTTTTGAAACTTAAGTGTAAAATTAACCCAATTAAAAATACACAGTATTTGATTTTTGCTTCAGCTAAATCCAAAACAAAGTTCACTGATGTAGTTTTAATTATTTAGCGATAGCTGAAATGACAGAAGTGTCTGGAAGACTGTGTAAAAATGGAGATTTCACACAGATATCAGTGACTTTGTTCATGGTAAAATCCTCAGCTCTCACTGAGATTTGTTGACTCAAAGACAAACATCTTCATGTTGAGACTTTGGCCGTTTCTGAAGTGCTAAATGAAAATGTGATGCGTGTTAGTTCATCGCAAGGGTGAGCAACCTGCAGCTCTCTCAAAACCAAACAAACGGTTTTGATTATGGATGCAATAAGAAACGCTCAGATGAGGAGCTTTTCAGTAAGTTCCTATGCAAAATTTGCTTTTAATATCTATAACAAATTAATTGGCTTCAAAATATGTGAACTATCTGCCTTCATTTTCCAGATCACCTCATTCTAGAAAATAGTTTTTGTTTTGTAATAAACCATTTTGATCTAAAATCTGAAAGCAGAAATACATTTTTGAAATAACTTTGCAAGCTTTTACAATAAAACGTAATAAAACATTTAATTAAAATGTTTCAGCTGTAGGTGAGTTTTATTTTGTTGTTGCAGGATGGAAAACATTGCTGACCTGGTTTATCACTTGAAATCCTTTTAAAATACAATAAAGTTTATGTGACAATGTAAAAAGTAGCAAGTAAATCGGGCTGAGAGTAGTGATGCAAGATGTTGTAAAAGTCACATATTTCCACATAATCTTCTGCCTTCAGCCTCTTTAGCATCTTTCCTTTCTAATCTCTGCATGAAGATATTACCTCAAAGCAGTTTGTTTTCACAAACGAGTCCCTCTGGTGGTTAATGACCAGTGTTATTCAGCTACTACAATTTTTAATTTTCATATACTTTTAAAAGATTGATTACTCCTGTTTGACCACTTACTTGTGCAGAGTGCTGCGGGGCCAACACAGCGTGAGCTCCGGCAGGAAGGACCTTCGGACGGTAAGGAATAGTTGCTCCTTTCGGTGGAGACTGGAGGCACAGGCGAGCAAACCAAAGAGGAGAAAACATTATGCACTCCCACAGCTGGCAGCGGTGCATTTTATCCGCTATTTTATACCACTCAATCAGCATTTTTATGCCCTGTACATCTGCAGTGAAAGGAACATGAGACCCTGAAGCACAGAGAGCTGTGAGCAGACCCCATAATTAGGAGTAAGTTGAAGCTCCAATCCAAACCCAGCGCTGCTCTTGATGCAGCAGGAATACATTAACAGTAACTTCTCCAGCTGACAGGCTGCAAGAAATACTAAGAAGCAAAACAAAGAGGTTCATATACTCAGCAGGCAGAGACTGATAGAATGGATAAGGAATTAGAATATGAATGCAAACCTAAACGATGACAAAAAATGCACCAACGTTTATTTCTAGGGTTTTTTGTATTGATGGTTTGGGATTAGAATAAGGACATTTAATAGTCAATCAGGCAGCCATGAACTTTTCTGTGAACCAAAGTTAAATCTGTTTTGAAATCTGTTTCTCAGAAAAAGAAAGCCCAGTTTTCTTTTTCTGAGTATATGAGAGCAAAGTTATTTCTTTTCTTTCTGTCCAACAGCTGAAGTCTGGCCTGTACTGGGTCAAAAACAGGACAGCAAACACAAACACAGCAGCTAATCTACATCAAAATATATCAAAAAGGGAAAAAGCAAAGCATATAAATGGCTGACAGTGAAAACAATGCTGTGGTGGAGCCTTAAAATGACTGTTTTCAAGCCTCAATGAAGTGAATCAACAATGAAACAAGAACTGGGCCTGATTGAGAGGCTGAATTATTTTAGCTCTGCTTGTTTTCAGTAAATAGTGACAATAATCTGGTTTCACTGGAGGTGAGACCATTTAATATGTCCTGATAAGGAAAACCCTCTAATTAAAATGGAGTGTATTCTCATCTAAATGTTTTGGCTTTTTTCTAACAAAAGCAAAAGCCTCCATTTTGCTTTCAATGCTCATTAGTACTGAACATCTTCTATATTTCCAGATTGAACCCAAACCGTTTCCAGCCTCACAGAACCGGCAGCAGAACTCACCTCCAGCATGACGGAGCAGATGTGCCTCACACACTGAGTGATGGCCTGTGGAGTGCCGGAGATTGTGACGGCCCTCTCTGTGGAGTCCGGCAGCATGTCTCCTGCCACCTGAACCTGAGCGCCTGTGGTCTTCACATCAACCCAAAAGACAGACGAGACAAAGGCTGTTTATTCCTGAATAAGGCGCTGAAAAGCTGTTTGAAGATTACCCCAAACACTCTGTGACCTGCAGGGAGCAGCTGCAGCCTAAAAGGCAAAGCATGCTCCAATATTTGAAGAGACGCTCGCAAATATTGTCCATTTGGACAGGAGGCTCAAACCGATCCATACAGGCTCACTGCAAACACACAGGATCTTACCAGAGATCTTACCAAGTCATTTCAGTTTCTAGTGGAAATTGTACACTTGAATAAGACAAAACTAACTTATCAGGAAGATATGGAAGCTTGTTTTAAGTAATTCATTGATACTGATTAAAAAAATTCTAGTTCCACTGACAGATTTTCAGTGGAAATTACAAAAGTAAAAAGAACCAGAACTTTTACATCAACATTAAGAAATTATTTACTTGTAACATTCTCGTACATCTTGCTGAAGCGATTCTTGTCAGTTAGTTTTGTCTTATTGTAGATATTTTGTAATATTAATTGTAAGATTCTGTGCATACTGGGTGTTATTTTCAGACTCAGTTTCCATCTTAATGCAGAAAAAAACAAGAGTTGTTTGATTTCTGAGTCTCAGAGGATTTTTTTATTCCTGTGTGGGTTCAGACAAACAAATTCCAGCTGGAAAAGAAGGAGGACAAGCCGCCCGTACCTCCCTGATCTCTTTGATCTTGGAGCCTCCTTTGCCGATGAGCGAGCCACACTGGCTCCCTGGGAAAACCAGACGAAGTGTCACAGGTGGCTTGCTTGTCACGTTGCTGTTTGTCATGGCTGCGGTGATATCCTGGGGGGAATTCAAAAATATGTCAGTTTTTTCCTCTGTTGAACCTACAGAACGTCAGCTCAGCTTGACGTGTCCTTTTCAGTTATTTTGCAAAGCCGGAGGAATGAAACGCTTCAGGAAATGTTTTTGTAAAAGAGAATGATGGGCGTTGATATGGAGCCATGGTGAAAAGAAAAGAAAGAACTCACTTCTAGGATTTTACCAAGTTCTGATATCATATAATCCCTTCATTCCTGTTTAATCCACACCGGGGCTGATGGATGTATAAATAACTTTTATCATTTTTGCTTTCTTTATTTTCTTATTTTTCCTACTTTTGCTTTAGTTAATTATACAATACAAACCCATTCAATAAATTAGAATAAACTGAAAAGTTCAGGAACTTCATCACTAAGTGAAACATATTATATGGATTAACTGCACACAGCTGGATGTTTGAAAGCTTCATTTCTGTTAATTGTGGTGAATTTTCCACTTCCAGTTGATTAAAACTATGACCTCGAAAACAAAATATTACATCAGACCAATAGAAAAAAATATTTTTGACAGAGAAAAATCTAAGGTGTATTTTTGTACTCTCGAGTTAGAACTCATTAACCTTTGACCTGATAACTTGCTGTACCTCTTCAAACTTCTGTGCGATCATGGAGAAAGCTCTGAAGATTCCCTCTGTAGGTCCAGTGATGGTCACTATCCTCTCAGGAGACGAACCCTCTGATATGTTGATGCGAGCGCCGCTCTGCAAGCCCAGGCTGCTGGTCATTCAAACTTTGTTTTGTTCTGACTGATGACTTCAAACAATACTCACCTCTTCCCTCATCTTCTTCACCGTTTCTCCTTTCTGAAACCAAAAAGATTAAAAATATATATATTGTTTTTAAGGCAAATTCAATTAGTAAGTCCAAAACAAATAAATGTAAATGAAATTGACCTTTCCAATGATGCTGCCCACTTCCTGTAAGAGAAAATAAAGGAAGAAGAGGTGAACAAGGTGGAGTCAGAATGAAATCACTTCAGATGTGTCTGTAGAGGAAAAACACCTTGAAGATCTGCTGATTACCTTTCCGTGCATCAGCAGCCTCAGCGTTAGCGTGACGTTCAGGCCGCCGTCCAAGGTCATCTCTTCCTTGTCGGACATCCTCAGTGACTTCAGATCTTTGTGGTGAATACTCTGCAGAGAGGACGAAGACGTGTCTGTGTGTTAGAAGTGGTTTAATGCTTCAGGATGTGGAGGAAATGATGTGTAAAATTGAGGAGGAAATCAGCCACATCCAAGAACATCTTTCAAAGGTGCAGTTTCATCTGGATTTTCTCTTTCTTCAGGTATCACTGAGTTTCTGTTTGAGGTGAAATGATCATGTATGTGTCTATTACAGGCTCTACTTCTATGAATTTCCACTTAAGAAGATTCAGGTGCTTGTACTAATGGCCATGTCATACATTGGTATTAGCAGAGGAAAAATGAAGTGAATCATTTCCTGTCCTCAACCGTTTTTTTGCAAAAGAGCAACCTGGCGAAGCAAAGGTAAAAGCTTTTATTCTGTGGTAGAAATGGTTTTTCTCCTGAGTCGTTATGGATGAACCTCAATAACACCTGCAGCTCTTGGCAAAAGTATTGATGCCCAATTAACTTTACAGCACTTTGTCACATTATAATTCTAAGTATCGGTGTATATTATTGGGATTTTATATGACAGACCAACACAAAGTAGGGATGGTGAACTGGAATAATAAATGAATATATATCTGAAAAAGGAGCTGAACATTTTTATTCACAGCCCTTTGGTATAATGCCCTTAAATAAAATATTTTCTAAACAAATACCTTCACTGGCAGATGATTTCACTTATGTTATAAGTGAAATCATCTGCCAGTGGAACTAGAATGTTTTATTAATATTGAAGAATTCAACATAGTTTTACGTTTGTCTGTCTACCAAATAAGATGCAAATAAAATATAGCAACTTTTTAGGTTGTAAGTTGACGTCAAAAGTTTGCACGGCGAGGTAAGCGAAGCACGTTCCAAAGTTTGAGCAGCTACTTTCATCCTGTTGAAAGGATCCTTTGGAGAGTTTATCAGGGTCTGATGGTGTCTGAGGCGTTATGGATCGTTGCTGCTTGGCTTCTCATCGTGGAGCTGTGAGTTGGGGGTGGAGATAAGCCTATGACACGTTGCGATCTTCACGTGTCTTTAGTTCCAGCTAAATAAAAGTTGTGTGACTCCCTGGGATAAGATGAGACACAAAGGAAGCCGCTTGTGCTGTGGAAGTCTGAGAATCAAGTGATCAGAGTGTGACTTTCCTCTAAAACACCACACACTGTCCACTCTGTTTCTGCTGCGTGTCCAATTCTTTGTATTTGTGCAACAAATAAAGAATGATGATGCATTACAACTGTTTGTTGGACCTAACGGCTGCAGCTCTATAACGGACCAGCGTCGCAGCGTTTATAAGATTATCAGAGTTCTGAGAAGTTATTCTTCAGACTCTGATGAATGACGATGCATAACTAATAAGCAAACTAATCTAAGAGAGGGAGGGAAATAATTTTAGTCAGAGACAGTCTGGACTTCAGTGAACATTCAATTAGGGCGTGTTCCCACCAGCTCCATTTAGTCCATTTTAATGAAACTCCAGTTCGTTTGACTAAAAAGTTCAGTTTGCTTGGAGAGGTGTGAATGTGTACTCAAACTGAGGTGGACCAAAAAACTCTGGTCCTCTGATAAACCTCGGTCTGGATTCTGTTGAAGAGAACTTTACCACAGTTTGAATGCATAGTGTGAGCGCCAAACTACTGTGCAGGGCATTCTGGGTAAATACAACCAAAACAAATGTGCATGTCTAGCGCTAGCAGGAGAAATGATTTGTGGTCTTTTACTAAAGAGAAATCCTCCAACCACTAAAATCTGGTGCTACTCCATTTTTGTTTACATTTTGTGAAGAAGGAGGTTACGCTTAATGTCTTCTTCAGAGGTTTTTGTGTAATTTCCTTCAATGGGTTTTGGTGCAGCGCCCCCCCCAGGCGAGGAGGGGAACAGATTCTTCAATTAGTTTGATTTGTTGACACGGTACAGAGAGTAAGAGTTTCCCAGCAGCTGAAAAGGAGATAAATGTTTCTATTTTGGTCCCAATTGAACCAAGTTTATGGAACTACCAGGTATGAAAACATTAAAACATTTCATACAAAGTTTCTGAGCAGAAGGTGTTTGCTGCAAGCTAGCAGCAATCCTAACTGCCCTTAAAAGCAACAATTCCACCTGATCTGGGATGCATGATTTTCCATCCCACTGACAGAGAGATGAAGTCCTTTCTGTTTGTCTATATGAAGGTGAATGTTTCTATGACATGAAACATCAGTTTCTGGGTTGTTTTTCACTTCCGATGTTCTGCTTCTGATATTCCAGCCAGATCTCAAGACAAAAATGAAAAAGAAAAAGTCTGCTTTTTTTTTACCAGCTGTGCCGATGAAACAGAACTCAGATATCTTGCTTTGTCTTTGCCAGACAAAATCAGGGATGTGTGGTTTACATATCTAGCAGAACTGGAGTAATGGGCGGGGCTTCACTGCTGGTAATCCGGTTAAAGCGTGTTTTGATGTTGCTCTGCCATCCTGGACATAAACCGCATATTAAAACATGGCTTTTAAATCTTCCACTGAATCGTTCTTTTGCAGGGAATTAATATATATACAACAAAACAACTGAAAGATATTGTCAAGTCAGATATTTAGCACTACTTATTCCACTTTCATTGAATTCTAGTTGCTGTGTCTGGAAAGTCTGGTTCGTTTGGGAAGGTGTGAATGCCAATCAAACTCTGATGCAAACTAAAGAAGCTAACTCTGTCTGTCCACAAACCTCAGTCTCGGTTCGGTTTAAATGAACTCTGATGCAGTTTGAATGCGTATGTGAACGCTAAATGGACCGGAGGAAGTGGACTATAACACAGGGCATTCTGGGTAAATGCAACCAAAACAAAACATGCTGGTCTAGGACTAGTGGGAGAAATGACTCATGGTGTTTTAACAAAGACGAAAGAGAAATCCTACAACCGCTCAAATATGTCACCACTCCATTTTTCCTTACATTCCATGAAAATGGAAGGTGCGCTCTATGTTTTATGTGCCATTTCCTTCGGTGGTTCTTGTTGTAGCACCCCCACAGGTGAGGAGGGGAACAGCTTGCTCAAAGGGATTAGTTAGTTTCAGACAATGCAGTGAGAAAGAGAACCACAGGAGCTGAAAACGGAACAAATGTTTGGGCCTTAATTGAACCGAGTCTACCGGACTATCAGGTGGGAAAGCGCCCAAAGTGGTTGGGATGTTGAAGAAAAATGGTCTGAGAGGATCCAACTAGAAATCCAACCAAGGATCTTCATGTCTGGAGTTGTGTTTTGTTTGGTCTGATGAAACTGAAGTGCAACTGTTTGGTCATAATGACCATCATTACATTTGGAGGAAAAATGGGAGCCTTGGAGCGAAATCCTAACTGTGAAGTATGGCAGTGGCAGCATAATGTTGCGGGTCGGTTTTGCTCATACACATCATAAAATAGGTGGCATTACCAGAAAACAACATTTTATGGAAATATTGAAGCAACATCTAAAGAAACCTGCAAAGAAGTAAAAGCTTTGGCACAAACTGTTCTGCAAAATGGACAATAACCCTCAGAAGCTAAAGTGGATACAAAGTAGCTTAAGGACAACAAAGTCAGTGTTTGGTGTGGCCATCACAAAGCTCTGATCTTAATAATATGGAAAAGTTGTGGGGACATTTAAAAAGTGTGTGTGTTTGAGGCAGCCTGCCCACTTTCACCAGATGTGGAACCAGAACTGCAGCAAACTATTGAGAAGGTTAATGAAGGAAAACCAAAAAGTTTGACCCAAGTCATGCAATTCAAAGGCCAAATACAGAGGAAATGTATGCAAATTTCTGGTTTCCAAGATATAAATCAATAAAACTGATATATTTATTCTCTCATCATTAACACTTTTAGCAAACAGAAATAAATTTGGTGGTTCTAACTGACCTAAAACAAGAGAAGTTTGGTCTGGTTTACAGACAGAGACAAAAAAAATTTCTGTATCTTTTTATTTGTTGTATGTAAACTTCTGGTTTCCGCTGGATGTATTTCAATTGATGCTGTTTTTTTCTTTTCCTTGGTTGTGTAATTTACAGCCTCTAATTCAAACTCCTCCATAAATCCTACCTTAGAGAAACCTCACTACTTAACACACGGAAAACCACCAAAAACTGAGTCAGTCAGACCACCAACGGCACAATCCAGTTAGCAATAATCATCATGAAATGTGTCAGGATCAACTGACCCAAATAATGCAGTAAATTAACAGGATCAGGAAATGAAACAATCCCAACCGACGAAGCTGCAAGGATCTCAACCATCTGATCAAACACACACACACAAAATAAAAGAGAGACGGACATCTTTCAGCAAACATCCACAGCGTTCCCGTCTCTGTGTGTTGGTACAATGGCTACATCAAACAAACAGCGGCGTCTCGCTCTAATCCTGCAGGCCCAAGATTTGTTTAGTTAATGCTAAGACCCTTTTGACCTATTTCTGTCATCCCCAGCAAGTCAAGACTTCTGAACAAAACCCCGATGCACAACGGCAAGCGAAGAGTTTACACGCTAAAAAAGAGATCACCTGTGGGGAAACTCTGCTCTGTGAGCGCTGACAGACAGAAGTATGCCTCAGACAATTAAAACACACACACACTCACACACACAGGGCCTTAATCCTGGAGGGAAATGGGGAACAATGTCTAAGTGGATTACTGGAGGGATTTTGTTAGACTATGAATTCAAAATCTAAGGGTAACGCAAGGAACGTCTAATTTTGAACAATGTGACACCGTTGAGATGAGTTACAATTTATTACATACTGTATTCCACTTTGCTTTAAAGGGGTCTTCAGATCAACAAAAGAACACTTTATATTTAATGAAATGTGACAATTATCACATTAAAAATGTTCAAACAACCCATGAGAGAGATTACAGCGTGACTATCTGGAGTGGCGACTATTTATAGCGTTTTGTGAGCCTCCACATATCGTGAGGCGATACAGAACTCAGCATGAAGGTTATAACAACGGAGATACATCAGAAGTTTGGCTTTAGGTCCAAATTCAAACAATCCTGGGCTGTTTGAAGTGAAGAGTTTAAGAGAAAAATCCAGGAGAGGAGAGAAAAACAAGCCGAAGCTGAAAATATCTCAGCCTAATAGGAGTCAGGGGTAGCGCGTTAAAACAAAGCCTCGCTTTGTCTGGCGCCCATTAGATGTGCAGAAGCAATACCTTCATGTTTCTCTCTGGCTAAGCTTCAGTGTTACCATTAACAGCCATCTGAGCAACCTGCAGCCACGAAGGCCGGCTCTTGACCAAACTGACCTTGGAGTGGGAGAAATTCCTACTCGTCTTCTTTGGTTCTGGTATCTTTGGGATGAATGGCCTTTTAGTTTGAAGTCCGAGTTCGGTGTTTGCTCCCTTTGTTTTTCAGTGATCCACAGAGTGGACAGATGGCTCCCTGTGCCCTCAGAGCGGCTGGAGCGAAGGCAGGCTTTGCTATTAGTCCCTCAGCTTAGACCGAGATAAGCCCCTACGCAGGCAGGGCAAGTGGGCCCGCATCTCTCGCCTAATTCCCCCTGTCACAGCCACCGAGGAGGCGTTCCTCTGACCGGAGATCCACGGGGCCCGGCGGCAGGGCAGGGCGAGGGGTGAGGAGGCTCGCCGCCTGGATGCCGTCCAGCACAGACACAGCGATCAGCAGCACAGAAAAACCCAAGAAGATCAAGGATTCTCAGAGAGACATTGAAGAGACGCCTTGTTAACCAATGAGTCTTTGTGACCCTGCAGGACGGCTGCGCCTCTCATTAGGATCTCAGGAAGATTCCTGCCTGCTTAAAAATAACCTAACTGATGGAGAACAATGTGGCGTCTGAAGTATTTAGTGATGTTAAGCACAATGTCTTCATGGGGTGCGCCCCCCAGCACCCCCCCTCCACGTGGCCTCTGCCCTCCCCCCACAACAAGCCCTTGTGGCCTCGTAATGAGGCCAAACTGGATACAATAAAACCATTCTGCGCTGAAAAATGTATTCATCTGAGCTCAGAAACTGTGAAGGAAATGAATCAGTGAAGCAGAAGTGGCATATTTAATTATCATTCAGAGCGTCTCACCAAGACAATAAAGGCCTCATGGCTTGTCTAGCACATATCTAGGAACGCATTATATCCACTTTACAAGAAGCATCCTTCTTCCGCCTTATAGTGATATTCACTCACAGAAAGGAACAGATGATCACAGGAGAACGGAGCGGCTTCAATTACAGGTAATTCTGCTCTTATAAGAAAAGCTCAGAAAGCCAGAAGTATCTCTGAATCCCACTTGTAGTTTTTTAGTTTAACAGTAAGCTAATTGTCTACCTTAAACAGATTTTGGTAATAGTTTATTAAAGCCAAGTTGTAACCTGAAACATTTTCAGGTTACAACTGTGAACGTATCCCCATGAGATTCTATTCACATGTAATCTCAAATTGTTTTACTTTAAACTGGTGATATTTTCATATTTCAGTTTCCAGAAGGAAAAATACAAATTATTTACAAAATATGAAGAGATTTTAACACAAGTGATGTGGCTCACCACTCAGGGCAGCATGGCCTGGGAGAATCCAAGAGAAATCAGTCAGGATCGTCCCAGAAAAGTTTTCTATTGCTTGTCTGGAAGATCTCCACCATTAAAAGGCTTTTGATGCTAATTTAGTGGAAACTGGGAGAGTGGGCGGAGCTCAAAGGTAATCATGGATAACCAATTAATATCTGAGACAACTCATGGCGTCAGATTGTTGCTATGGTAACACAACAATCAATCAATTAAAGCTTTCTTTGTACTTCTACAAAGGAAACTTACTAAGTCCTTTAAATTTAAAATTTCAGTTTTAAAAAATTTGAAATCTGTTTTTTGCTGAAACTTTAACAGTATTCTAATTGTCATGAAGTAAATATTTTAATTTTAGATCTAAGTTCTGTGCTTAATTTCAAGCTATCCTGGGAGGCCCATGATGCTCTGGGGCCCTGAGCTTATGCTTTGGGCCGGTTCTGTGCTTATGCTTTGGGCCGGCTCTGTGCTTATGCTTTGGGCCGGCTCTGTGCTTATGCTTTGGGCCGGTTCTGTGCTTATGCTTTGGGCCGGCTCTGTGCTTATGCTTTGGGCCGGCTCTGTCATCAATTCCCAATATTTCTAATGTCTGGCTTAATATTGAATATAGTTTGAAATGTTCTGTACCAGCCTTCATGTTGGATTTTACTCTGAAATTGTAAACTTTATTTAAAGTTTTTATAGAATTTAAATGTCAATGAGGACAATTTAGAGTTGATATAAAAGTTTCCACATGTTTGTCTTTAATAATATGCTGCAGAAAAATTGTATTTACTTGAATAAACTCTCAAACTCTTGAACAGTCCGGAAGACATTTTGTTCTAATCTATCAATTTGGAACTGGAAGTCCTTCTGGTAATGACAGATGATGGGCAGGGAAACTATTCTTTACCACAAAAGTACATTAGACAGCATAATAATGGAAACATGCAAACAAAAACAAGAGCTGGGTGTACTGAAGTAGAATGAAAATGCACACATCTCCAGATGAGCAGCCTGGACTTTAGGAACACAATCCTTTTGTGTCAGTGATAGTAAAATCTGAGGCAGCCTGGTTGTACTCAGTGACACGACGTTGTTGTAGAACGGAGACAGAAAGGGTTCTGTGGCAGACAGCCAGGGGAAATTCATACTTGGACCTGTCAGATGATGAGAAAGATGGAGATGACTCATCTTAGTGATCCTTGTATATGCAATACAAGATGATGTGAGGAAGAGGAGGAGGAGGAGGAGGAGGAGAGATGAGCAGATGGAGACAGACACAGAAACAAACTGACAAGGAGTCAAGAATCACAACAAACATATTTAACTCATTGTAATAATTAAAGCCAGAATTAAATTGTAGATTTTATTAACTATATCATAAATTCAACCTAAAATATCATTCGTGCACGAGTGAAAAAAACTATTTGATTTTTATTTGTCAAAATTATGTAACCAAAAAGAAAAAGTATAAAACATGTAAAGTGTTTCTTTAAAGTGAGTAAAAATAAATAATGCTAACAAATTTAGTCAAAGGAAACATTTCCAAATCTTTTGTTTTTCACAAATCAATAGATTTAGACCTGTTAGAGCAATGCAAACGATAGATAGATAGATAGATAGATAGATAGATAGATAGATAGATAGATAGATAGATAGATAGATAGATAGATAGATAG
>CAEFZY010047126.1:0-38204 GCA_903066815.1 Brachyrhaphis roseni
TCAAAGCTACAATGGTGCTGACACCAGAAAACCATTCTATGACATCTTACCTTTACAGAGGTACCAAAAGTTTCTTCATAAATCTAATAGCTGTGAGGCTATAAGTGATTTACTTTTGTGTGTTTTTGTCAGGCAGAAATTAATTTATACCCCCTCAGGGTGTAAGAGGTTAACACATAAAGAAAAGGAAATCCAGATAATCTTTTTTCATTAAAACAAATTGTAATGCAGTCAACCACCATGGCTTATATCCACACTAATTGTGCAAGACTCCACTGCTGAAGAAAAGTCACATTGAAACTTATTTAAAGTTTGTGTTCTTACAGTGCTTTATTTATTGACCACAGAATAATTAAGTTAATTAATTTAAGTGATGAAATGACTCATGAATAAACTTCATTTAATTACTCTTTGTAAACACTCCATCTGTACTGGTGAAGAATCACTCACCTCAGCATGTTAAATGCACGATGGTTCAATGGCTTTCTCTAAACCAGTCATTATTTCATCCAGTTATCATTTGATTAATTGGGGATTCTCATAAACTTGGAATAATTGACCAATTATTCCTAACCAATAAGCACACTGAATTCTTATTTTCAGAGAGATGTGGATTTTTCAGGACACAAAAAGTTTGTCTGAGCAGTGTTCACCATGTTGCACGACACAGCAAGGTCACGTCTGAGCACTATGCTCAACTGACTAGGTTTGTTGCTATGACAACTATCTACAAAAGTCAAACGAATGTAGAAACCACATCAGAAATAAACCATCAAACATGAAGGCAACTTATTATAAGCGAGAAAACTAAAAACCCAAAATGCCAGGTGGTTTAAATTATTTTCTAACAAGACATCCTCAGTGAAAGTTAAATGAACTCTTTTAACCCATGTTCATTGTTCAGTTTTAGAATTGCAATGCAAATTAGTGACACAAAAATAAATACATATGCGAATGGGATCTGTTATGCATGAAAATATGTAGATGTTGTACCACAGGAGATATCTGGCTGGTTTTATTTACGTCTCACATGTTTGTTTCTCTACTTAAACAGCCAAGAATTGCCACAGAGTCCAGCTGTGGGCCCACTCCCACCTAAGTGGGGATTTGGGGCTTGTTCATAGGGCTCTTTTGGGGTCATTGATCACTGTCTGGCTCCTATTACAGTAGAAGAATGAACTAAGAGTTGCGCAAGGAGGTGATATCATATACATGGGATACGACTGGATAAAACAAGGTGTGGTTAGAGAGATTTTGAACAGGAATTTGTCTTCTAGCTTGAAAGAGAATTATTTGAGACCACTTTCTTGATGTATGTGTTCAATTAAGCTTCATTTTTATTTAATGTCTTAATGGTCTTTTATTACTCTGAAATTAATAAGATAGAAACTAAACCAGCAGATATGTTTTTTTTTTTCCTTACAGGAAGCAACAAAGCTCATAATTGAGGAAAACGTTGCACAGTGGTGCAGCTCTGACCAATGTAATATGAAAATCTTCCAAGACAACAGCAATGTCTTGATAACCAGCAGTGATGGTAACTATTGATAACATCTATGATAAAACTATTTGAAGTTTTTATTATTGATTTTGCCTTAATACCAACTAACTATGGATGCATATCTGAACTTTTCTTGATCTGCAGCTAAACTGTCGTCTTTGGCTGGAGCACTCAAAAGTGAAGCTTTGAAAGGCAAGGTGAGGGAGAGCATGAAATGTGATAACATCATTAAGCTGATTTAAAATGTTAACCTACGCAATTTTATTATAGCTTAATCATTCTCAAAATGTTTTCCTGTTTTATTATCTTAATCAGTGATTTATTAGTTGACTGTATAATGCCAATAGCAAATTAAATTTTACCTCAACGTTCCGGGATGATCATTGAGAACTAAATCTTTTCAAATAAAGAAATTCTGTTTCTATTAACCACATTTTATTTCACTTTTTAATCAAACTTTCTTGTAGTTGGGATTGAAAAACGTTGACGTCCCACCATCATCAAACTCTTCTGTATTTATTGGAGTACTGGTCACTGGTCTTCTTGCTGCCCTCGGCATGATTGTGGGATACTTCAAGTGTCAACGGAAGCCTGACACTAAGGGAGAAAAACTGGTAAGAATGTTTTCTTATTTATTCTGTTTCGAGTTAATCACAGTACTCTCCTCACTTATTTGTACCCCTGGTAAAAATGCATAAAATGCTTTATTTTAAATTAACTGGTACCATCTGGTTACTCCACACTTTTTGAATAAAGTTTACTTTTGTAACGTTAACTCTTAATATCCTTTATTTGGGTAAATGCAGATTACTCTTAAGCTAACAGCTAAAGATATTAGTTAATCCAAATAGCACCAAAGCAATGAAGATTTCTGCCTTGAAAAAATTCCAGCTTCAGAAATGTTAAAGTGGTTCTTAATGAGAGAAAACTGTTTTATGAATCATTCTACTGTCATCACTAAACTGGAAAATAGGGTTGTATGTGATGCGCTGCAAATTATTTTCCCTGTGAAGCAACTACTGATAACGGAACCTGGTAAATGTACCTGGACAGAGAAACAGTTTTATTTAAAAGTGATGCAATTCATACAAATGTGATTATATTGAGGTTACACTGTGTATTTTTGGAAGTGTGCAGTTGGATTGAAATGGTTAAAGATTCCTACTTAAGTATGTGACAATAATTTAGCATTTTCCTATTAATTACTTTTAAAATTTTGGAAAATGGAACTGTTTAGAGTCTGTAGTAATTTGCCTTGGTATTCGCCTCACCTGGACTAATAATAATGCTTAGCTGGTTTGGAAGCTAAATATTTTTTTTATGCAGAGATGATGCTAAATTAATAACTGATGATATGTAACATATTGATGTTTCATAACCCTCCAAAAGAAGCCATTTAAAAAAATCCTTTTAATATCAAAAACACTGCTTACTGTTTTCTACTGTGAACAGTTTGAGTTAAATAAAAGGGTTGCATCATTTAGAGGACATGTTTTGAAAAATGTTATATGTGAGCATTCTTCCTATAATTTAATAATAGCTCTGGCATTGGCCAAATCCCATCTGATTTATGGTTGTATATCATTCTTTTGCACATATGATTTGTTTCTTTTTGCATTTCCCAATACAGATCCTGTTTTTGGATCTGTATGTCAGAACTCTAATGAAGTAACACTGTAATATCTGAAATCAAAGCAGCAGCAAAGTTTTCTTGTAGAAAATGCCTGGCAGTGTTCCAGTTGGGGAAAGCAGCTGGCCAACCATCAGACGAACTGCAGAGAAAGACAGAGTTCTTCATCCAGAGCCCCACACCCTGCTCTCCATGGCCTTATGCATTTGCTATGATCAGTGTTTCATCTACCCAGCTGTTTCCCTGTAACTCTCACATAACATGACAGAGATCACACAAGAGGCTGTATTTTGTTTGTGTGTTTGTGGGTAGTGCTGGAAACATTCTGGCTTATTGGGTCCATCTGCGCATCTGTCTTGGTGTTTAATCGGAACATGAAAAATGCTTCGTATTTGATGCATTTGTTGTTTGATCTGTTGAATATAATGAAAAAATAACACATTTTCCTTAAACATTTAAGCTCATGTAACAAACTACCATAGTGTAGAGGCAGTATAACGGATAGTTAAATACAACTTAACAGTTGAACCTCCTTTGTCAACAGTATGTAAAAATATTGACTTTCTCATAACTTTGTCATAAGAAAGTAATTTTATGCAGACAAATTTATAGTGGTGCTCAAACTTGTTGATGACTGATAAATTAAAAAAGCTTAATTAGTTGCTATTTAATTATCTAAATGCTTTACAAGGCAAACATGTTGTTTTTACACATTATTTGTCTTTGGTTGATAAATGTGCGGGCAGTGCATTGTGTACATTTGACATTAAAGATAAAAATATAAAATCAGTAACTGGTATAGAAAAGAGGACTTGAGATTAAAAAAAGGCAATATTCTAATCTTTTAAAATGTTAAATTTTACTGTTACTGCAGGCAGAGGAAGCCTACCCAGTGGATCAGGAGAATCAGGGGAACACCCTTGCGTCCGAGGCCCCTCTGAACCCTCCTCCAGAAACTCAGGAGAAACCCAGCGTTAATGGAGAGTCCCTGGAGGCGGTTAAGACCGAGACTTCTCCTCCCACCAACGGCCACTCCACTGCAAAGACGGCAGACACAGAGCTGTGAAATCGCCCCACAACTGCTGCAGTCCAGGAACTTCCTCCTGCTAATACATTTATCCATACAGATGCATACATGCCCACACAAAGAAATTTGGTATCTTATCCTGTTCAGCCATAGAGGCCACAGCAAAGGAAACAGCAGGGATTATAATAACCTCTCTTAGAGCTTCAGAGCTTTGCTGTGGTCCTCTTCCTCGTTGGCTGTTTGCCTCAACAAACATTAGGAAAACTAGTCTGATGATGATAATATTGGCAGATAAAAATAGTGCTGATGACGACGAAGACAGTCCCTGGGTTTTTGAAGGCAGTCAGACTGAGACCAACAAGAGGAGGTTGGCAGCTCTTCTTTTTAAATTAATCATCACAAACTCTTACAAAGACTGCAGCCAGCAGAATCTGGCTGAATCCAGCAGCCTAACACCTGTCATCTGGCTGAAACTCGCTACAATTCCTGCAACACAGCATAAGCACATGGATAAAAATATCTTTAAAAATAAAAAAATTTAAGCCAGAAAAGACAAAAAGAAAAGGAGCAAAGCATGGAAAATTTACAAACTTGTCTGACAAAATAAACCCACTGTACATGTTCAAATGTTTGTTGCATGTGAGTGTTAACATTTACTAAGATCTCCATCGTACATAGGCTGTATACATCAGTACATGGATCTAGGCTTTCATTTGTCATTTTGTACTTTGATAACTTGATAAAAGTGTAAAAGATTTTGAGTGTGAACATGAATGTTACCCATTAAAACCTGTATAGTTTTATGAAATTAGCTGTTGTTTGAATGAGCTGCCGTGGAAGAAGAATCAAAGTTTCTTCCTTTTCTCTTGAAGAGGCTGAACCACGAGGAAACTGTCAAATCAAGTTATTAGCCAAAAGGAGAAGAGACCAACTGATGATCACTCTCAGCTTTTTAGTCATGTTTGTCAGTTTTATTCTCATTTTAGTATATAACTGTGTTGCTTATCCACTTGGCGTAGGAGTATTTATGCCTCATATGTCAGTTCATAACCCATGTTCTTAAAACTAGACTTGTTTCAACTAAGTGATGCTTGATCTTCATGATACTCAAGGTTGTGCCTGTTATTTTTTATTATTGTTATTAATTTTTTCCGGTTTTCTTCTTTGGAAACCTTTTGTAACATTTTTAAAATACACTTCAAATTTTGTAATGTAAACATTGAAAAAGCAAATTTACAAATGCTTGAATTTTGTAAGAAATAAATAATCACAATTTCTCCTCCTTATGCTTTACTTTGTGCCAAATCTTTCTTTGAATGGGATTTCTACGATCTTAAAATGTAAAGAAAAAACAGAAAATTAGATTTGATCAGTTTCCAGGTCTAAGAATTAAAAAATATATATATATTCATATTAAAAACAATGTTTGTAAACTTTGATTTAAAATCTCACAACTTGAGCTGTAACCCAACTCATTCATCGTTTTAGTTTTTGAGTTTCTGACTGGTATACATAAACAATCAAAAAGTATTAAATTAAATATTTTTTTTTATCTTGGGCTAAAGCCTTTTTAGAGCTGTATATTATGTTTTAATGTCATTCCTTCTTCAGAAACATGCCCAGAGTACTGATTTTTGCCTTAATACCATTACCATTCGGGGATGTCTAAATGCTACAATGCTCCACCTATTTACCCAAAGCTCCATCTCTAGCGGCAGCAGCAGTTAGCAAACACCTGGTGGAACTGTGTGTCTGCTGAGCTCCTAGTAATCATTATAAAAGGTATGCAACGCATCATGGCGAAGCATTGTTGTTATGATGTTCTAGGGCGTGTCAGAAAGGACAGACGCCTCTTAAAAAGAGGCCAATTTCAAGTTGGTTGTGATGCAAAGTTTTCTTGTAATTTGTTTTTTATATATACAGCATTTGCATGACAACTGAAGGTAACATATTTAGTTGATTGCGCTTTACAATGACACTATGTGTCAGAAAATATATAATATACCTACTTCTAGAACAGAATCTTAAACTAGACCATAATCTGTAACTGGGTGTGGTTTCGATCCACATTAATGCAATAAAATGTCTTCTTATTTTCTGTCTGGAAATATTTCCCAGTGAAAGTGTTGTTTTTTTTGTGTGTGCTTTCACTGTAAAACCAAGCAGTCCTCCACCATCGCTGGACCCCCTTCAGTTGTAGGTCCATGGGACTAGGGAATAGTTAGCGCCACACAAATACATCCATTGATTGAGGAACAGAAAAACATCACTGCTTCACTGCATGAGATGCACTAATGCATCACTTATGTCGCCACAGTTATAAGTGACACACTTATGACACAATGTGAGTTTAACTGGCAGTAGAAATCCTTTCCTGTCACACCAGACCATGAAATAGCATGCAGAACCAGATGCTAATTAAGTATGCTATTAGCCTTACCACCAAGCGTAAACAAGGCAAATAGTTCTAGTTGGGGATAAACAGCTCATAAGAAGGCTTAAATATTAATATATGTTCAAAGGATTAACAGTTTCTCCATAAGTAAACAGCAGGTCAGCATTTAAAATATATGCACTTTTGTTGTATTGCTGCTATATTTTGGATATGTTGCCACAGCAAAACTTACTTTAAAGTACATGAAGACATCTTGATGTAACATAAGGTACCAATTACACATTAACATTAAGAGAAAGCAAAATAAACTCTTGACAAAATTTATATTTTGTTAAATATACTTTGTATGTATTTTTTTAAATTATAAATACATAATGAGTTTTTTCTTTTATTTTTGAATTATGGAAAAAACTGAATATCTCATAGATACATATGTGCACACACTGCCACACATACTTGCGCCTACATACATCTGCTCCATGATACAAGGGAATTTAAATCCCACACAGCCCATAAGGTTGGACAGCTGGTTTACATAAGCAAAAGTTGTGACATCAGTTCACACTGTTTTGTCTTGACCCGCCTGGGTGTGGCGGCAAAAACATTTCCCCCTCTGTGAATCAAATGGCAAACGATGTGATCATGAGCCTTCCACAGTATCATTTCCACATATTTAAAATACATACAGTTGTTTATTTTCCTTCAAGAGAGCATAACTTGCTTATTTTTGAATGGTTTTATTTAGAAATGTAATCTCATCTCATTCATTTCCACCCTGCAATGTCCCTTTCAAAGATACATCAGTAAAATATTTCCTTAGGACCAGTTTGCACAGCAGGAACGGCCATGTTGTGCAAACTTCGACTGCAAATCTGTAAAAGACTGCTTATGGTTGATAAGTGGTGACAGGGTGCTCTTGTGGTGTTCTTTGCTTTGGATGCCAACTTTGTCTATGACTTGAAATAATGTTGCAGATGTTTTGCAGAACATCAGCTGGAAGTTTCCCTAAAGCACATGTCCGAGATCAGTCAAACATAGCGTGCTTTGAGGAGACAACTGAACTACTCAACAGATACATGCACTATCCTTATAAATGTGGCCCTGTTAAAAAGACTTTTCAAATGTATAAAATGTATTGTCAATAAAATATTCACAGATAAAGACCCACAAAATAATCTTTCACAAATTATCTTTTTTTTTTACTCAGATATGTGCTGTTCAATTTGCTGTTCATGCAGCAGAGAAGAAAAAAGTAAGAGTGTTAAGCAATGTTTCAAGATCTTTTGCAAAATCAAAAACCTTGTTGGAAGTATTTCTCATAGAATCAACTAATGTTGATAACTAACAAGGCTTGACTAACTATTAAATTTTATGTTCTTGTTTTGTTACAGAAAAACATGACATCACATACAGTTCAGTCCATAACTGAGTGAAGACCTTTGTGATTTCTTGAGTTTTATCATTTTTCCACTCATTGACCCCATGCTCTAAACACCTGTAAACTTCATGTCTTTTCTTCTGTTTCTCCAAGCCTCGACCCACTCTCCTCCCATGCTTTATCCCATCCAGGCCTCAGTTTCCCCACCCTTCTTTTTCCTCCATTTTGCCAAGAGTAATGTGTGTGAAGTGGAATCTGGGATTATGTACAAAACTCAGCTGGTTGTTTTGATTATGCAGAGGCTCCATCCTCATCGTAGTCACAGCTGCCAAATATGTCATATTTTACCTCTTTACGCCAAACTCCTTCCTCCACCCATCCCCCTTCTTAACTCATTAATGACAACATTACACTGGATGGATCAGGTGTTAAAGAATAGGAGACCTAATGAGAGCCTAAGGTTTATGATCGGTGAATGTTCACATTCATGGAAAGGTTAAATGGTAAAATGTGACAAGAGAATTTATGAGGGCTTTTATTTTTTTATAAGAACAAATTTATGGCATCAAGTCACAATGTTGAAACATTTACATCACGTTATCCCTTTGAGAGAACACACAAAGGAACAAATGACTGCAATTTCGCTCATCTGCAGGAGCAATCTGTGTGTTTGTTTTGTACTGACAGAGAGAATCCAAATGATATTTTCTGAAGATATTTCCTTATAACAGTACCATCAGGTATAAGTTATTTAACAATGTACTTAATTGTGTTACTATTGTACATAATAGAGCTAGAAAAAGGCATTGGGAAATTATTTGTGTCACATTTTAAAGCCGTTTTAACATATTATACAAAGGCTTCACTCACCTCCAAATCCTAGATGCTTGAACTGAAAGTGAACTTTATATCTTAAGCCATGTCAATATGGATAGAAAGTAAACAGTGTGACAGCAACTTATAAGGTAGTTCTGGATGTCATGTGAATAATTAAATCAACAATTTGGAGCAGAGACACTTAGACATAAAAAGAGTAATATTTGAAAGTGTTTCCTAAAACTTGGAGGAAATAAAATATAAAATGGAGATGTTTTTTCTGTCACAAAGTCAGTCAACACAACTCAATGACATTATTCAGCAAAACCCAGTAGTCATTAAAGAGACCGTTGTGATAGTGGAACTATATTTCTAAGACAAACCAAATGAACATTTCAGGAATACTCTCCACATGAACTTGAAGGAATGACCTACATTTCAACAAGACAGCAGAGAAAGGGGCCCCTATGCACTTCTGCAACAAGATACAGGAACACATGGCAACTGGAAAGAAACAAGTTTTAAAAGTCTTAAAACAATTTTAAAGATGGGGTCCAGTCAAGGGAGATTTCCCCTGTAAAACAAATGGGGCCCTATGGGGTTATTCACGCAAGGAAATTATGTGCATGTTGCTCTCCAAGCAGACATCCTTATGCCTCCATTCGCTGAACAGCTTTTATCAGATGTTTGTAAAATTATAACGTAAAACTGCAGTTTCTGTGGATCATCTGTCTGGAATGAAGCATTTAACTGGAGTTTTCCAAGGGACTAACGGGCAGCAAATAAATATACTTGAAAGACTGATTAAACCTAAGAAAACCCATATTTTACATTTGGTTTCCATAGACACCTCAACAACAAATACAATAAAAACCTGAACTGATATCTGGTCACATTTCTGTTCTGTTGTTGTCTGTTATTAACATCTGTTTCAGAAAACAAAATGGAAAGACTTGCCTCATGTTTCCAGCAATACAATAGATGGCATGACGCCTTCCAGTAAGCTATGGTAAAAGTTTTTAGGTTTAACTGTCAGAAAATAAAAACCTTGCAAAACATCACATTAGTGCTGCAGATGTATTTCACCCTTCACACTTGAATTAGAGATGTAGTTTTAAGACTGTGTAAAAAGTTAAAAAAAAGCTATATTTTGGCGATTTTTTTTTGTTTCAAATAAGACCACAGAAAATGGTTAAGGATTAAAAGAAGTCGAACATGCAGTGGAAAAATGTAGTGGAAACGTGAAATTGTTGGGTTAGGATGCCCCCTGCTGTGCTAAGAGGAGCAAACTTCCTATTCTAAATTGAAATTAAGATTGCCAAATGTCTCAAACTGTCTACTTTGGGACATTTAGCATTCATTTTGCACCTTGAATTGCCATTTTGTTAAAAATGTGTATATAAACAAAATTAATTTGCCTTGCAATGAGCTTATGTTTGCTAAATGTCATGACATTTTTCATATAATTGCCTGTCACAACATTTAAGAACAAAGAAGAGCTTTACAAATCAGGTGTGTCACAATTTACGCTGCAAAAACTGAAGCAGTGAACATCAAAATTTCCGTTGGGTCAAAAAATATCTAATTTATTTAAAAACTTAAATCCCAAAAAATATGCAAATAGTCTGATATTTTGTCGACAAGTGATGTGTAAATCATTGTAGATTTTTAAATACAGAAAGCTCTTTGTGCATTCCCTTTAATGAAGGAGAGGCATCCAGTTTGCCCTCATTAAAAAAGATTAAAGGACAAAAAGATTTTGTCTTTTGTCAACAGTAACAATGGGATTTGGGTTCATCTTTCTTTGAAGATCCTTACTGTATTTAGCCAAGTTTAATAAACTGATTAAAAACTTATTTGGCTGCACCAAAACATGTTTTCTTCTAAAAGTCACTGGATAGATGTGACCCCATTCATCATAAAATCAAAGAGAATGCAAAAAGCATGGTTATTAAGAGAGAAATACTTTGCTTTGTACCAAACATTTACTATTGTATTTTTGATTTTTCAGCAATAATTTTGCATGAATTAAAATATAAAAGTCTCTATCTTGATATGCTGGTGGGTCAAATTAGTTTCATTCAGTCCAGAGTGGATCACACTCTGGACACCTCAGTTGATATGCTTCGTTCACATCAACTGTAGTCCCCATGGCAACCCACCTGGGTGATTTCTGACCAACCTAAACGGGTCCAGGTAAATTCACAGTGAAGTTTTGCGAACCCCATATATTTAATGATAAATCGCTTTTAATAGTTATTACAGAGCAGCTGGTGTTAATGTTTGATCCTCGGATTGTTTTTGTCTCCCTTCCTGCTGACTTGGTGGCAAAATAAGTGTTAGTAGCCAGTAGCTGAGAAAAACATGCCTGTGCCTAAGCAGAGAAATCAAACAGATTCCTAATTAGAAATTGCTATAAACTCTGATAAACGTAATAGTATAAATTAACAAATGCTTCGATTGTGATTTTGGCTTTGATTCACTTTCAGGCATCCTGCAAAACAACTTTAAGAAATATTTTTAAGATTTCTTTTGCTTGTGCCCTAGCAGCTAATATTCTAATGACAAATCTCATCATTTGTGACTGATTAATGAGCTGTCCAACAAAAGGTATGCACTAGTCACTGCAATTGCTTTTTCTTTAATCAAAATATGAGCTCAGGCAGCGCTGACAACCCGCCTTTGACTGAAGCCTTTCTCTGAAGAAAGAAGAAAAGAAAACCAATTCCCTAACTGACAATTGTCATGCCAAATAAGTTATCCCAGACAGAATTTCCTTCCCAAGCATCGGGAGCGCGCACTGGAGAGGAACAGGGAATCCAAATGAAGTGCCCTGATTGCAACCACCTGGACGAGAGCAGACGCGAATCCTCTCGAAGCATGGGATCTCTTCCGCTCTGCGCCTGTTTGTAAACATGCGTCACGAGCATGTGATCACGTCGACGCATTCTGCAGCGTCATCCAATGGGGGGACGGGGGTGTGCGCGCGAGGGCGTGGCCTGCGGGTGTTGCTGTGAAAATGTCGATGGGCAGGGGTTTTCGTAAGGGCAGTGGGGGACCACTCTGTTCTGAATAACAAGGCGAGAGGTTGGTGTGAGGTTCCAGCACAAGCGGTGACAGAGCAGCAAGATGACGAGACCGCAGTGAGTAACACGTCTCACCTTCTGTTTAATGGCCTTGCTGTTCCACTGAATCATCTATCCATATGGATATATAGGTTAGAGTGCGTCTATGGTGGGCGGTGCTGTTGTAATGATGTTTGGTAACGTGCTCTACTTAGTTGTTGTTTTTTTGTTTTTTTTTTCCACAATATGTTTATATAATGTACTCGTCAATCCTCGCCGTAATTTCCCTTAAAACTATTTTAAACGTCTTTATTTATCAGTTGAAACCTATAATAAATTAGGCATAACCGTGACTGATCGTGTGCGCAGTTTAATTTTTTTTTTTTTTTTTTTCAGCATTTGCAGTCGTGCGCTTTCTTAAAACGTGAAAACTGAAAAGACCAGATTTGCGTGCGGATCTACGTCCTGTAGGCAGTCAGAGGAGTTGGGTGGGATGGAGAGGTGCGCTGGACGCATCCTGCTGCGGGAGGATGTTGCGCACTTCAATTTACCTCGAGAGTGAGAGCACGGTGCATCCATGTGGATCTGCGTAATCTCTGCAAACACAAATATTTGGGTTTATTTATTGCGCCTGCGGAATTTGACCCTTAATTCAATGCGAAGCTGCGGTTAACTACAATGACAAGTTGAAAAGTTACCGAATAAGAAGTAAATATGCTGGACTTCCCAAATGTTTACTTATTTAGGGAATAAAGCAGTAAGCATATTCTGTGAGATTCCACTATCATGTTGCCTCCTTCCCTCTCGTTTAAGTCCTATATATATATATATATATATATATATATATCAGGGATGTTCAAATCCAGACTTTGAGAGTTGATGTCCTGCAACTTTTAGATGCATCTCTTCTTGACAACTCCCATGAGTCAAATAATGAGGGCATTAGCAGGACTACATACTGAATTTAGCAATTTGGTTCAGGTGTGTTGAACAAGAGACACGTCTACAATTTTTGGACTGGATTTGAGGACTCTTGATATGAACAGTTCTGTGACTGTTCATAGTTACATTTGAGATATCAAAGAGATTTTCTATCAGAAGGAAAAAGATCCTCAAATGTCATCTTTATTATTATTGTCTAAAATGGCACGCATAGGTGCGGTTTTTGAATAAATGCTAGAACGGCTTGCCATATTGCACACTGGCGCCTCCCTGTATAGATGGTCTTCGGGAGCTGAGGCACAGGATGTGTAATGGGGGGAACTAGTTAAATTTCTATTAAGTTATTGGTTGGCCTAAATCTTAGTGTCGGCGTTTGATTGGCTCCTTTGAACGTCACTCTAGGTTTACTACGACTCCTCCGCCAATGATATGAATCTAGGGAGGGCCTAAAGATAGACACACTAAAATAAGCACTTTTACAAAGCTATATAAATTATTTTTATGATTTCTGAAGGGGCTCAAAAGAGCAGCAGCTCTAATTGTTTTCATTGTATTGTTTATTCCTGAATCAAGTGAAGATTCTGACTTGAGAAAAACTTGCCGCCGTAAAACCCAGTAAAATTTGCATATGACTGGCATTCCACCGCACGGCCCAACCAATCAGGGTTCGCGGGGGGCATTTGACGGGCAGCGAGCTCAGCCAATGATTGAATAGAATTTCCACAGAGGGCGGGACAAGCCTGGGCGAGGTTGACAGGATGAGAAGGAAGGGGAGGGGGAACGAGTACGGGGGGGCAGGCAGCCTAGTTTACAACAAGAGGAAGAGGGAGGGAAAGAGAAAGAAAGGCTTACCAGGGAGGACGAGACTAAAATAAAAGAGTAAACTCCAGCGGGGAGCTTCGGAGATGCGATGCGAGGACTTTTCTGGGCCAAAACAACACTCGTAACGGCAACTGCTAAACGAACTGGACGGAGCGCGCTTCTGTGTCGTCCGCACCAAGTGTTAGCTAACCTGCTGCAGACGGACGGATTGCTCTGACGGCTTCAACCAAAAGTCGCTTATTTTTTAAAGCCGCTGGAGGCGACTTCGACTCGGTATTCGGGCGTTTAATGCCGACCTGACGTGCCCTGGTTTTAAAGCTTGACAGGAGAACCAGAGGAGTGAGAAAAATACAACAAGCAACTGCGATTCACTCCCCCCGCCTTCCCTTTTCTCCTCGCTGACTGGAGCCAGAAGTCTTCACCGTGGTCGCTGGGTTTTTTATCGCTGTGTTGTAGTCTTATTAGTTGGTAGCTTGTTTCAGGTCTGCGGCCAGATTGGCCAGGTAGGGTACGAGCAACTTAATTAGAACCTGCAATAATCTCTGTTTTTTATTAATAGGTGGGATCAAACTGATGGATAGCGGACTTGCATGCACAGGGTGATGGATGAATGCACCATATTTTCGGCATCATCGCATACTTGCTTATTTTTTTACAGTTAAATTCACGTTGGGTGACGTTTCCTCATAGGTTCTTTTGTATTTTTTAGGTGATTACCTGGTTAAAACAGGTGCATAATACAGCAGAGTGAGTGCTACGGGAAGCAAGTCACTGTTTTCGAGTGCTGCACTTGTGAAACAGTTGTAGTTGGATTATTTAGGCAGCCTGTTCGTGTGAATACATCTTTTGCAGTTGGGACATGAGAACAATTGCGTTTCTTTTGCCTGTGTCTGTGCGCCGGGTGCATGACCAGGGGCGTTCCCGAGAGGTTGGTTCGATTTGGAGCGGTGCACTTGAGGCTCCGCTTATTACCAGAGGCAGCTAAAATTGCCTCTCCAGGGTGTTCTTGGTTGAATTAAAAGGTGTATATAGACATATAAAAGGGAGATAACAACGGGGAAAACACTGTTACAACAAGCTGCTGTAAACTCCTGCAACTAAAAATACACACCAATCAGCTTTAATCAGCCTGGTATATCTAGTTTCAGCGTTGTGGAGTCTGTTTGATACGGTGCTGTCCTACATCAGGCCTTGGAGCTGCTCCAGTCCGGGGCTTCATGTACCTCACTCCGAGCCCACCTGGTTGCAGGTAAAATGTAGCGCAGAGCATAGTTTGACATGGGCCAGGAAGACTGCGTAGTTCCCGGGTGGATGTTGTAACCCAGGCCGTGGATGGGCTAGAGGCCTCGTTAACCCCTTCCCGACCAAGCTGCTGTAGTAATGTAAACAAACACGGAGAGAGGGCATCGGGGGTAATTAGACCAAAGGGATCTGGATCTTTGCCTTCAATCCTGCTTATATTTTCTGTGGGCCGACTTTACGTCGCTAAAATCTCATTTAAATTGTGTCCTTTTTTTACTCTTATCGTTTATACTGTACATTTTGTCCACTGATGTTGCATTGCTTCGTGTGCGCAAGATTGCGGCATTCTGCGATACCACAGATGGACTCAACTCTTGTATTTTAAATACAAACCGGGATACCTCTATCTGTCACATCTTTGAAATCCTCATCATGCATGGTTATGATGTTCAAATAATTGTGAATGATGTGCACCTGAAAGGATGAAACAGGTTCAGACACCACTGAGCACATGTCGTCATCCGAGAGCTTCTCACCACTATCGGCACTAGATTTTGGATTAAAAATGTCGTCTTACCTTGATTTTTATTTATAAAACACCATATTATTATTGTTTTTTGTTTCTTTTTCCCTCTTTTTTTTTGGAGACGCATCAAGTATTCAATTATGTTCTCCTCAGAGAATCCTCAGTACCTTCGCCAAGGATTAAGCATGTTTGGTCAGTAAATATGTTGATTTTCTTTCTGTATGATGTGAATGCCGTTTGTTTGCCAAATGTGAACACATGTAGGGGTATTTAATTGTGCTAAAGCAGCCTTTTAGTGGTTACCTATCCCTAATGAGACTCATTTTGTTGCTTGATTTTGTGGATAAGCTTTTTTGTACTCTCTTATTCATTTCTGCCTGTTCAGACATGGGATGCAACAGCTTTTGTTGACCACCCAGTCTGTTTCTGAGAACAGAAAGTCCTTTTTGTACATCTGCTGATTTTGGTGTGATTTTCCCAGTTAAATAGATAGAAATATATTTCTGTGCCAGCTCAGATATTTCTCTGTATTTTTGAATGGCTGGTAGTTTTCTACATTTATATATGTTAATCAGTCTGTAGTTAAAAAAAAAAAAAAAAAAACATTGGTTCTTTGTGTCTGAAGAAGTTGCTGTAAATTTCTGGGTTTGAGTTTCAATACTTGAATACAAATATATATTTTATTATCACATTAAAAACTAGTTTTGAGAAATTAACTGAGTGAATTTGTTACAATTTGAGGTTAACATAACCCCAAAATACAGGAAACAAGTTCTGAAAAAATCTAAATATAAAAAAATCTTCCTTTTGAATCTAGTGTCATACTACTGCAGCATAATGCAAAGTTGCAGGCATAGTTTAATGCAACTAAATCCTGCCCTCTTTCTCTGCAGTGTGGACCAATGTAGAACCACGGTCAGTTCCAGTCTTCCCTTGGCATTCATTGGTTCCTTTCCTGGCACCCACCCAGTCAGACGCTCCATCTCATCTTGGTGAGGGTCAGCACCCTGTCAACCACCCTCAAGCAACCAGTCTAAAGACAGGTAAATAGTTTTTTTAAACAGTATTATCACAATTTTATTATGTTTTCTCATCATGTGGCTATCTTCGTTCTTTTCTTTGGCCATTGTGTTTCTTCAGATTGTCAGGGGGTGGCAGCGCTATCACAGGAGCCTGCAGAGGCACCTCCCACTGTAGAGAAAAGTCCCCCATCCAGGCCTCTCCCTTCGTCTGATGAGCCTCTTCCAGAGAAGGAGAAGGGAGATGTGGAGAGGGAAAGACCTGACAGCGAAACTGAGAGTGATGTAGATGACCCGTAAGAGCAGTTCCTCTGTGTTTGTTTGTTTCATTTCGATTTGGCTGGTGGAGACATTTAAAGGGCTGGATAGATGCACAAACACCACATTGCCCATCTGTTAAAGCAGTTATAAAACTGTCCGAGCCAGCATTCACAGTCATTTTTTTTCAGTGCTGTGTACCCACACAGAAAGTAAGTGAGAGTGATATTTTCTGCATCCTTGCTCTAATTTGGGCTGAAGAGCTCAAAGCCAGAACAAAGCAGATAGGAACAAAAGCACTCCATCTTTGGTCTTTATCACTACATGTAAAGCAGTGGCTCAGCTCTCAGCCTTTGAAATAGATGAGCTTTCTGTCTAATATGCAGATGTACAATGGAGTTATAGAGTAGATGGGAAGCTGTTCCAGCCTGTGTAAATTACTAGAAAGAAAAAAACATGCAGAAGCCTGTATAAAACAATTTTTAAAGGAAATGTTTAGTAAAATTGTTCTTTTTTTCTGTCCATTAGCTTCCTCCCAGGAGTTGTACCAGAGCAGCCTCTCTCCACCTCCCCAGTAAAGCGACGTACTCAGTCTCTCAGTGCGCTGCCCAAAGATGGAGACAAGAGCAGTCCAGGAAAGGTATTCCCTATGAGGCTATGACAGAAACATAACTCTCAATACTTCTTTAACATAAAGAAAAACTAATTTGATGTTTTTCTGCTTCTCTTGCTCACTCCTGCAGAGGGAGAAGGATCACATCCGGCGACCAATGAATGCATTTATGATTTTCAGTAAGCGTCATAGAGCGTTAGTGCACCAACGGCACCCAAACCAGGACAACAGGACAGTCAGCAAGATTCTTGGGGAGTGGTGGTATGCCCTGGGAGCTATGGAGAAAAAGAAGTACCATGACTTGGCCTTCCAGGTATACAGATCAATATTCTGACAGAAAATGACACATATTTCAATATTATAGATGAGGAACTGTAATCCTTTCTTGTTTTAGGTGAAAGAGGCCCACTTTAAAGCACACCCAGACTGGAAGTGGTGCAACAAGGACAGGAAGAAGTCCAGCTCTGAAGGTCGCGGTGTCCCAGGAAACAAGGATATCAGAGAAAGAAGCATGTCCGAATCAACAGGTTGGTCTTACTTATCATAAACGTATAAGTAGCTCAGTTTTCATGCCAGTTGACAACAATTGATTTTTCTTTTACAGAGCCCCATTCTGTGGAGCTCAAGGGTGTGGGTCCAGGTCTGGTGGGTGTATCAGAGAGGAGCGCAGGAGAGGGGCATGTGGGTCAGCTTACCCGGCCCAGAGCCTTTTCCCAGAGTGCCGTGCACAGCCTGGAGAGGGGAGACAGGAGGAACACTCAAGCTTTGGCAGAGCTGGCCCAGGTAACGAAGAACAAATCCTAGGATTGTCCTTTTTTTTTTTTTTTTTTAATTATGTCTTTATTTATGACAGATTTTGGTTTTCCAAGGAAAATGCCATCTTTGTCAAGTTTTGCTTTCCAGAACACGCTAATTAAAACAAATATTCACAGCTGTTACAATAGACTACCATGCATTTTAAATGATTCCATCATTAACTCCATCTTCATGTTCTCCAGATGTGTGTGGACAGTGGTGGCCAGTTTACCAGCCATGCTCCTGTACACTCTCAGGCACAACGGGGGGTCAGTGAGGACATGACCAGTGATGAAGAGCGTATGGTCATCTGTGAAGAGGAAGGAGATGATGATGTCATTGGTGAGAAATCTGCTATGCTCTGTTCATTAAGCCACATTAGATTAGAGATGGCTGAGTGTCTGTTCACTACTTCCTGCATCATAAAGCTTCTGTAGCTTTCCAGAAACTCATGGAGAAGCAGTTAGATTATCAATCAATTCAAACATGTGTCACTTATGCAAGCTTTTTACTGTTTGTTTGTTTTTTTCTCAGTCTCAGATGCTGTATAATAATTTCATTTTGACCGTAAACATCAGTTTATACTAAGTAGAGATGAAAATCCAGAGATTTTTATGGCCAATTTCAGATTTCCAGTTTTTGTAAACTTTGACTAGTGTATAATGATTGCAGCTGATTTATTTTGAAGAAATATAAGAAGATAAGATATTTAAAATATTTTTTCCTTCCTGCCTGCCATGAGTGTTTTTTAATTACTTGTTAGGAACAGAATCCACTACTCTGGGAGAAAGCAGTTGATGTGAATTATGATTATTTTAATACAAAGAAAAAATAGATCTGGAGTGAATCAACATTTTAAACTGTCTTTGCCATCTTATATTAGCGACTAGCATTACTAAAACTGCATTTTTGTGTATATTTCTGAGAGAATATAGATCCTTACTTTCAGATCTGGGATGTTGCATGACAGATGTTGAATCCTCAAAAAGAATAGAACTTTTTCTTTTCCAATCAGCCTTTCTGTTATCCGTTAAAAGTCTCACTCTCACAGGCTGAATAAACCACTAACATGTCTCGCAAATATTTAAAAGCGATAGTTTCTTTTGAATTTATTACAGCTTTTGTGTTGGTCTCTTATCCCACTGTTTAGAAAAATATTGTATTCTTGACTTTTTAACAGCTGGTTATTGGTTAGAACCTAAAATCATTCGATTTTAGGTTTTCTCTTTTTTATTTTTGGTGCATCTTTAGTTTTGACTGAAGGATTAAAGCACTTAGTCATAAATAATAATTGGTTAATATTAAGGCTGGGACTTTAAGACGTTCATAAACATCTTTGTTGTGGAGCTTATATGTGTATTTTTATTTTTCCAATAATCTAGCTGCCAAAGGGGTTTTAAATAGAAAATGTTCCCTATTTTGTCAATATATAGTTTTTGATTAAAACATGTACAGACCATGCAAAAGACTTTATTAAAAATTTTAATTGAGTTCCACCACGTGTTAATATATACAAGTATTATACATTGTAAGGAATTCCAACTGTAGCTGTAGCGTATTTTGCTTTTCCAGAGGACCCTTATCCCAGCAGCTCCATAGACCTAAAGTGTAAGGAGCGTGTGACCGACAGCGATAGCGAGAATGGTTCAGGAGATGAAGGGGATCGGAAGGTATGCCACAAATGTTCCTGTTCATATTTTTAGGTCTCCTGCTGCATATTGATTGGTTTGTTTTGTAACACCTCTCTGTTCACTTTTTTAGAGAGTATTTGCGCCCGTCATCTGTTCCACTGCATCATCGTCTTCCTCACACCATACCCCTCATGGCAGGAGTGTCTCACTGTCCTCTTTTCCCAGCAGCAGACGTTATGATGAGGGCAGATCTGGAGTGGGAGGGTTTTCAGACCACAGAAGAAAGGAAAGAAGTGATGGAGAGAGTAAAGACACTTTAGTAAGCGAGGGAGGCAGCAGTATGCAGGCCTCTTCTCTCTCCATCTCTTCTGCTCAACCAGTCAAATCAACTTCTCCAGCTGGAGGGCCTCCATCCTCATCAGTAGGTTCCCTAGGAGCGAGCCAGGCTCTGGGCATTGGCGCTGTGAGGGTCGCATCTACCGTAGTGACGAACGTGATGCGTCCGGTCATCAGCACACCACTGCCAATCGCCAGCAAACCCAGAGATGTCGGCCCGTCGTCAAGCCCGCATCCTCCGGAGAGGAAGTCGCTCACTCCCCAGCAGCAGCCCCAAATTCTGATTGGTCCAGGAGGAGGAGTTGGGCCTCCAGCCGGAGGGGGTGGGTGCTACACTTCATCATCACCAAACCCTGTAGGTGCGGGTGGTGTAGTGACTAACTTAGTGTTAGGAGGGGCTCTGCCTGCTCAGTCTGCTGTCCAGCTCATCACCCCCTCCCCTCACCCTCAGTCGTCCCATCAGCAGCCTCTTCCCTGTACAGCCGTCTCTGCGTCACACAGCCAAACCAACGGCCCCCTGCCACTCCTCCAGCCCCATTTCCTCCCTGGCTCCCCCGCACCACCCCCCGGGGGTAAGGCCATCACACAGGTTCAGTACATCCTGCCCACCCTCCCTGCCAACACCAACCCCAAGAGCCCACCGCAGAATCTCAGCCAGCCAACCAGTATTTTCAACCTACCCACAGTTCCACCAACACATGTGTCCCTGGCCAATGGGAAACAGCAGGGGGCCGGTCTGCAAACAGGATATGTTCCCAGCCCCGCAGTGGGCGTGGTCAACCCTGGAGCAAGAGGTAAAAGGTCAACCACAAGTCCCACAATGTCCTGCTTTTCCTCTGTGACTTCTAATGATGTGATCTGTTCCTCTGTCAGTGCAAACCCAGTCTCCGGTGCTCCAGGGTAAAATGTTTGTTCCCATGACAACAGTTCGGACTGCGCAAGCCCCTGGCCAGCAGATTCCCATTGTCACTCCACCCCTTCCCGTCCAGAACGGTGCACAGTCCGGAAGCAAGGTCAGGGAGCGCTTCACAGAAAGGAATAACATGGAAACTTTTTTCCCAACTCTGCTTGTTTTGCGTTAGGAACATCAACATGGAAAATCATCCATGTTTGGCTGTTCGTCATGGATTCTTTTTTGTTTTCTTCTTCTTTTTTCTTTTCTAGATTATTCATCTTGCCTCCATGCCGGTGGTCCAGTCCCAGCAGCCTCAGGGTGGAGCACTGCATCATGCCAGCCCCTTCCCAGTAACAGTGGGAGCAGCAGTGGTGGCACCAGGATCAGCCCCCTCCCAGGCAGTGCTGCTGCCGCCTGCACCTACAAGGTAAACAATGACAAACTCTAATATACCTGGTAAATATTACATTATATTCTAACAGTAATGAAAGTTTTTAGCCAATTTCTTGGTTTTTTTTTTTTTAAAAAGCACTCTTAGCTGTTTTTAAGTATTTTATTGCTTCATCTTTCTGTTAAAGTTTGAAAACAAAAATGTTTTTTTGGTTTTTCGCCTTTTTTAACAGCTTCTTCATAATGTTACTAATATGCTCAACCATTTATTTCCTTGCTCCGAATGACAAAACTGTTCAGACAATAATCACATTAAAGAAGAACATTTCTTAACCAAATAAGGAAAAGAACCTGAAACGAGTTTTATTCTCATGAACGATTTATGTAGCTCTCAGAGGTTTGTTGCACAATATTACTGAACAAACTTCTTGATAAAGATAAAGGAACACATCAGACAAGTCTGATAAAAAGTTAATGCAGGGTTAGGTTGTAATAACAATCTCAACATCTTATGGAGCAATTTTCACTCACTTAGCTATTTAGAGGAGACAGAATTGCATTTTGTGGCTATGTATATAATACTGTGGTTCCTGTAACGCTAACACTGCACTTCACATTTCACCCTGAGCCCCATAGTAAAACATGGTGGTGACAGCAGCATACTGTGGGGATCAGCAGGGGCTCATGGGAAGACTGGTGGAGGTAAATGCAGTGAAATCCTGAATGAAAGCTTGTTAGAGGCTGCAAAAGAGAGGTCAATTATCACCTTCCTGCTGGACAACAAGTCCCAAACAATTGCAGTACAACAGTTTAGATAAAGGTCTCCAGTTCCTGCAACCTGTCCAGCAACTTCTGGATGCATCCTGGATCTAACACACCTGAATCAGAGGAATGAGTCTTAGCTCTTTTGTAAGGCTCCAAAACCTGAGCCTTTTGGCATCTTAAAGTTTCAGGACAGGCTCTCGAGGACCGGCGCTGCAGACCTCTGGTTTAGATCAAAGCTTATTCATATCTTACAACGGTCCAGTTTATTTCAGCTGTTCTCGGTTATTTCAGCTATTTTAGTGATAGTTTCTTTTCATTTCAGCCTTCGGGGTAAACAGATTCCAAGTTGCTGCTCATGAAGTGAAGTCAAAAGTGCTTCTATCTCTGTAAACTGGTTTACAACCAAGTAAACAGGATACATTACAAATAACAAAATAATCTTCTTTTCTACTGTTTCCCCAACTGCTGCTGTTCTTTGTAATTGAATCTGCTAGGAGCCAAAAAAAAAATCCTTCAAGTGTTCTCCTACTGGTTGGATCTATAGCAGTCATTTTAGAGATGAAATGGAGCACTGCAGATCGATGCTTGAGAGAGATGGATGAACCCAATAAATGTCACCGATCAGATGTCTGGGAAGGCATAAACAAAGCTTGACACAGCCATCAGCTTACAGGCATCTGTCATTCTCATTTTTGACTTGAGCTGCTGCAGATATTAGAAATCATGTTTCTTTATCAACATTTTCACCTTTTTGTTTCTGGATTTTTGTTGGGAATATCGATAATTTACAGGTGTCCTTGGCCCCAGTCAAAACTTTATTCTAAATATCACAGCTAGGGCTGCAACTAACAATTATTTTAGTTATTGATTAATCTGTCAATTATTCTGACGATTAATTGGATAAAAAAGAAATTCTGCAGATTTTTAATATAGGCATTAATTAGAAATACATTAAATGATGCAATAATGCAATTTATTTTTTTAAAATTAAAGAATAAGTTTTATTTTATTTTTTAACTAAATAAAACTTCATTGAAAGTTTTATTTAACTAAAATAAAACAACACAGGCTCAGTTAGTGTACGCTTAATCATTTGTAGCAAGGGACGCATTCTTCAGGTAAAGAAATCACTTCTAACATCAACATGAGAAAAACTGAGCGCTTTCTGCTTGAGTTAACATTAATACAGTCCAGTGCTAATCTGTTTCTTTACAAAATTTCAACCATATGAAGCTAAAACTTCCACCTGAGGAGTTTTGAGTAGACCCTATTTACAGACAAAGAAGACTTATAATGTTTTTCAGCTGTTGGTCTTTTTTGAGTCGCTACATTCCAGTTAATGAGCAGTCGATTTCTAAATTGACGATTCTTTCAATAATCAATTCATTGCGATTAATCTGATTAATCGTTTCAGACCGAATCACAATTTCTAATCCAGAAAATGCAAATTACATTAGGGGTTTCATTACTAAATATTATTTTGTATCATTTAATAATCAATAATTTGTTGGATAAATGAATGAGCCTGCAGATGTTTTGCCAGAAAAATGTTGGCTTAATAGTTTTAGACCAATTATCCAAAGAGATTGTATTTTCTCTAAAACAAAGTTGCTGTGTCTGAACTTCTCTTTCTCTGTGTGATATTGGAAAAAAAAATTTGAATGATAAAGCATCTGTTTATTCTTTAAGAGGTACTGTTGGAAAAAAATAAAAGCATAGTCTATTTAACATAGCCAGGTGATAAATTGAGGCGGAATACATTTGTTTGTTCTGTTTACATTGAAGGAATTAATAGATTTTACCGTGCTTAGTGAGCAGACAATGCAAGAGGCTAAATTCCTGTCGGGGTGCAGCAGTAAGACTGCAGCTCTATTCTGGATGTGTTAGTCATGCTGGTGGTGGCCTGAGTTGCCTCTGCCTGCCCACCCCCACACTACCTCTCAGCTCCTCACACTGCACTACTCATCTAGTGCTACTTGCTGTGGCGTGCACTCATCGACTGACCCCCTCTGCAGCGCTTCTCTTTTTGTCTTCCTCTTTCCTTTCTAATCAGGTCTCTGTTCCTTACATTCTGACTCTGCATTGTTATTGTACTATTACACCATCTGCCACTGCCGTTGCACTTCTCTTTAGATCTTATTTATATTTAAAGTGTTAACCTCACTGCTGATGTCGCTATTCCTGTTCTGTTCATTTATTTTGTGCCTCCTGTTCAGAATTACCTATGTCCAGTCCACCCCGGGGGTCCCATCTACTCTGCCTCTAGTCTCCACAACAACAGGCTCCTCACCCACCCAGCAAGCTCTACCAGTGCCTGGATCTGCTTATGTTCCCTCACCTTTAGCAACCCTTGGGTTTACAGCCATTGCACCACCTGGACAGACACTGGTTCAGCCACTGATTGCAGGTTAGAGGAGACATAAAGTCAAAGTTTTTGTTCCTTTCTGCTACTTCTGTGTTTGAGAGAAAAGGTCACCTGAAGAATTTACTTGATTGTCAAACATGAACCTTAACAAAGTGAAGTTTTAATTATTTTATGCCCAATGGTTCGGTCAAAGATGTATGCCTCCTTTTATATCAATGTTGGTTTAGTGCACTGCATAAAGAGTAACTATCACTTTCTCATTTATGCTTCTGCTTACTTCTGCTTTACAAAACCCCAATCTTTGTTATTTTTATCCACTTCAGGTGTATCTGAATAAATTAGAATAACATTGAAAAGTTGCTTATCATTAGTATTTCAATTCAAAAAGTGAACTCGTGTATTTATATAGACTCATTAAGCACAAGCTGATATATTTTATGTTTACTACTTTTAATTTAGAATATTTTAACTTGGAGATAATGAAAACATAAAATTAAATTTCTCAGAAAATGTCCCCCTTCCCCATGAATATTGGTGGTCAACCACTTCCTTAACAAATGTGGGAGTAGAGACACTATTATTTTGCAAGTGTATTAAAATTATTATGGCATTACTTCTAGCTGTACTAATGTTGAGCTATACAAAAAAATAAGTTGAACTGACTAAACAAATATGGATAATAAAGGGATGACATTTCTTGATAAGTTTATTTGCATAGCACATTTCAGCAAAAAGGTTTTGTCAGAGTGCTTTACACAGCGAATATATGAAACAACAAACAGAAGAAATATTATGTTTCAGTGGCATGAAAAAGGAAAGGTTCAGGTCTGGGTCCATCTCTACACACAGATTTTGGGCCTGATCTCTAATTTCTGGCTGTAATAACTGAAGCTATGAGCTGACTCTTTAGGTCCAAAGATAACTTCAGTTTTGTTTCTGTTCAGCTGAAGAAAGTTATGGCACATCCACATATTGATTTGTTTTAAGCACCTATTCTTTTGGGTTCCTAGTCACCTGGTGACATTATAATATAAAGAGCTGTGTATCATCTATGTAGTTATGGAAACTAATCTTATCATTTTCTATAATCTAAGCTATCAGAAAGATGTAGATATTAAATAAGCGGAGTCCCAGGATGAAACCCTGGGATACACCACATGTGACTTCTGTCCACTCTAATAAAAAGTTACCTTTTGACACGAAGAAGCCCCAGTTCTTTATGTAAGACCGGATTAGCTTAAGTACTGTACCAGAGAGTCTGACCCAGCTCTGCAGCCAGTTATCCAGACAAGCAGCAAGGCACCAATACTCCCATTTTACCTCTGATGCAAAGTTGTGGAATACCTAGTAAAGGAGTTGTAGTGAGAAATATAAAATCAGACAACAAAAGCCTCCATGGATCTTTTTTCCTGAGCTGAAAGCCTGCAGTAACTCACTGTGAATGTCTGAACAAACAATAAAATTATATCAAGTATTAAAATCATATTTTAGTATTCTCTGAACTGAGACGTGTGCTGATTTTGCTGTATAAAAATGAAGGTGTATTGTTTGGACAAGATTAATTTTGGCCCTAATTGAACTAAAAAATTAGATAGTTGTGGTAAAACTCTTAGATTTATTTTTTGGACCTGTCAGTATTTGCAGAAATAAATATGCAAAGCTGTACATATAAATTAGGCCAAAGTCGATGATACTAATACTTCCATTAGTTAAAATAAAAGAAAACAATGGGTTTTTTTTTTTGTTAGTATATAGATAAATTAGATTTATTTAATGTGGAATTAGTCTAATGGATATCCCTCCTTCTTACCCAGGTCAGGCCCCTCTCCTCGCCACAGCTCGGTCCCCACAACCCTCCACCTCTGCCCCTCCCTCAGGTTCCGGGGGCCAGATAGTCACCGCCATTTACCCTCCATCACCAAGTGTCACCATGGCAACAGGGGTGGTCTCTATGGCGCCAGTGCCCTCCAGCATGGTCTACTCTGTCTCTAACCCTTCGAGCGCTTCTCCCCACATCCTGCCGAAACACACGACTACCCCCTCCACCGTCATGCAGCTCCATCCGCCGCCCCACCCGGACCGCCAAGCGGACAGGCACCTGCCCCCGGACCGATCCGGCGACCGTCAGAGCGACAGACAGCCCGACAGGCAGGTGGACGTCCTGGCACATTCAGACAGACAGGTGGAGAGGCAGAACATAAGCTCCAACAGTAACAGCTCGGCAGCACCCCCTAGTGGCTCAGCTGCGTCCATAAGGCCCAGCAGTCCTCCACTTCAGATCCAAGCACCTGGTAGGACTGCCAGTTCTTTTTCAGATGAAAATGACGTTTTGAATCCGTTTGAAAAAAATTACATTTTTGTGGTTTACAGGCAGTACACCCAAGTTACCACATCTTCCAGTCAGACTCCCCCAGAAAGTAAAAGCAACGGTGGCGACCATTCCTGTTGGCAGCTATGACGGAGGAGGCAGAGGGAAAGACAGAGAACGAGACAAAGAGAGGGAGAAAGAAAGGGAGAGGGAGCGAGAGAAGGAGAGGGAGAGAGAAGCAGCAGCCAACAGTCATTTCTCCTTTGAGCCTGAGCCTTTAGGGCACACGGGGTCTCCGGCAGCACATCCCAGTGATGAGCCGCCGTCCTCCGACACACCACTGGAGGGTTCCAGCACCGCGGACTCCTCTGACCCAAGAAACAGGGAAAGCACAACAACCAAAGAGGTGAAGCGGGACAGTCTAAGACTACAACACAGACGGTCACAACAAGCAGTAAATCAGTTAATCTCATGCTGAAATGAGGTTGATAATTTCCATTTGGACAACAATCGTTAAAGAGATATTCCCCTTTAATATTTGGATTTTGGAAAAAAAATTAAAAAATTCTAATCTTTTGCATAAATCACTACGAGTCAAACTCGAGGCTCGGAGGTCAAATCTGGCCCACTATAATTTATGTAGCCCTCTATGCTCTAAAAACATAAATAGAACCTTCAAGATAACATTTGTGTGCTTAAATATTATTTTTTTATCAGTCAAGTTAAAGCTCTTTTGTATCTGTATGCTGCCAAATTGCATTACTGTGAAAAGACGTTCAATACTATTTCATTTTAAGAATGCAACAACAGCTGTTTAGTATTTTAACGGCTTGTTAATGGGTTTTATCAATACATTATTTCACAACTGGTCCTTTGAGAACATTCATGATATTTTTATTGCCCAAAAACAAAATCAGTTTGACACCCCTGCAGTGCGAAGTAGTTTGCACTTTTAATATATATAGATATATAAAAGTCTTAACTGTTGCTTTTGCCTGTTTTTCCTGTCAAAGCTGAATGATTAGTATTTTTTTTTGAAACGCAATTTTCGTTACAGAGACTGCATAAAACATTTTAATTACTGTTGTTTCAGTTGTCTTGTTTATTTATTTTGGATATTTAAAATCTCTTCCAGTTGCAGTTTTAGTATTTATTGCGATAATTTTTTGGCACAATTTATTGTCCAGCCTGATTTTTTTATTTATTTATTTTTTTCCCAGGCCACCTTTGCGTTAGTTTTTAAGATGTATGTTTTGAACTTTTCCACAGGGTGGGTGGAAGGAGACTCTGCCCTCCTCTCCTCTCCCCCCTCCGTCAGCCACAGAGCCCGCTTTACCTCCTCCACAGACTGACAAAGACGGACCTACACCCAAAAAGATCAAAGCCCGCCCACCACCACTAAAGAAAACCTTCGACTCTGTCGACAAGTGAGTCATTACCTCTGACAATATTCTGCGTACAGGTTATTGATTGATGGGCTGTGTATATATACTGTATATTTGTGTACGTCTGTTGGACTGGCAGGGTTCTCTCAGAGGTATATTTCGAGGAGCGGTTTGCCGAGCTGCCGGAGTTTCGACCCGAGGAGGTTTTGCCGTCACCCACCCTGCAGAGTCTGGCCACGTCACCTCGCGCCATCCTGGGCAGCTATCGTCGCAAGAGGAAGAACTCAACAGGTCTCCCTTCTGATTTTTGTATTTGCGTTACTAGACGTTAATATTATTCGAATTTGTTTGCTCAAAAGGTTTCCTGCTGTCATTCAGATTTGGACTCTGCACCTGATGAGCAAGCTTCTCCAAAGAGGAAGAGTCGGCGGCGTTCCAGCTGCAGCTCTGAACCCAACACACCTAAAAGTGCTGCTAAATGTGAAGGAGACATCTTCACCTTCGACAGAGCAGGTAGTGGGTTTGTCCAGTAAAGTTTCCGGGAATACGTTGGTTGTTAGTTATTGCAATATAAATTTCATTAATTTTATCGCACTGAATAAAAAAATATACTTGTTGCCACCAGCTGAAACTTTTCATCTATGTGTTTAATTAGGATATTTTTGCTTTTTTTTTTTACATTAAAGTTTATCCTTATTTAGCTTCCAATGTGATATTAAAAGATCTGGAGTTTGAACCAATAATGTTCTACATCTTGATAAGAAAAATTTATTATTTACATTTTCAGACCTTGTTCTTAATCTTAAACATAAAAATTTGAACTTCAGAAAAAATAAAGGCCTTTAGACTCTCTAAGCCAAGGTTTTTAATCTATAATGTGATTCTCGACCTGAATCTGTTTCCAAAAAAAGCATTGTTAAATTTTTTGCTTGTTTGTTTATTCTTTTTTACAAACTGAATAAATGTATCCCAGATTACAATCTGCACTTTAAATAATCAACATTTGCTTAATGATAATCATACCCAGTAAATTTCTCTCTAATGCCACATAGTAAACAGTTTTATCACTGTTGTCTGCTTTATAGTTTAAATGTTCTGCACTAGATTTTGAAATGGATTTGAACCAAGATGCTAAAAAAGGAGTGAATTTGCCCTTTAACACGGCTCTGAATCAGAACTGTGCTGGAGCAACAGTTTGTAACTTGGGGGACATATAGTTAATAAAAGCTTGAGTGAAATGTTCTTTTCTCAAATGTCTGATGGAATAAAAACTGCTGGATTACATGCAGAATAAGATGATGACATGCAGGTGTTCGCTAGCAGCCTGACGAGATCTTCGGACCAAGAAAAGACGAAGATTTAGTTGAAAAGATCTCAACAGGAAGCTAATGAGCTAATTCCTGTCAGCTTGAATCTGATTGTTAAGAATATTTATGAAAACAGCTGAGTCAGATATGAATTAGTTGGCCAGCAAAGCTTCTCTATGGGGTTCATTTCTGTATTTTCATTCTTGGCATTTCTTTATCAGAAGATAGACGCTAATTATTCCCATTATCATTTCATTATTATCCATTTAATCACTTTGATTCACATTTAAAACAATTTCATATATTGTATGTAAATATAGGAGGGTTGAAATGATTAATCTGATTAATTGATGAATCCATTATTAAATTAATTGTCAAATAATTTAGTAGCAGATTGTTAACTGGAGTACATACACTCAAACAAGGCAGTTTGTTGAAAAAAAACCCAAACATCTTCGGAGCACTAATTAAACAAAAAAAAAAAGACGCAGTTTGCATTTAAGATTAAACAATAATAAAAAGACTTTGTAAATATATTTTATCCAAAACTCAAGTGGCAAAGTTTGAGTGATTCAAATTGTGTTAAAAAAAAAACAACTCGGTAAAAATCAGTAAATCTTCCATTAATCAACTTTTGCTATCTAACTATTGATCAATCGTAAAAAATAATCGATGGATTAATTGATAACTAAAATAACTGTTAGCTCCAACCCTAAAATATAGCACAAAAGTTAAGACCGTGGCTTTAACATAAAATATAAGGAGCTAATTACAGTGTTTAAAAGTGATAACTCAACCAGTGAGTAAAAAATGTTTAAAGCTACATTTGTCGAGATGTTATTTAAAATCTAACTTATGAAATCCTCAGCAGATCTCACTTGTCTTGGGAAACTTTAATTTTAGCCTTTTGAAAAGCTCTGCTGCCTTTATCTTTAAGCCCAGACTTAAAGCATTCAATTCAAACAAGTTTGCTTAGGTTTTAATCTCTGTGTCTGTTGGTTGTCCAGCCACAGATGGAGAGGACATTCTGGCAGAACTGGAGTTTGAAAAGGTGCCGTATTCGTCCCTGCGACGAACTCTTGACCAGAGGAGGGCGCTGGTCATGCAGCTGTTCCAGGAGCAGGGCTTCTTTCCGTCAGGTAAGCCTACACACAAATATTAACAATAATCTAAAGAATTAGTTTGCAACTACAAGCCAGAGTTCATACGGGTGCTTGAAATTCTTGAAAGTTCTTGATTTTTAATTAAATGTTTTCAAGGTTTGGAAATGCTTCATTTTTGTGCAAAGTTCTCGAAAGTGCTTGATAATCACACTGAACAGTTTTGTAATGATGTGGAACATAATATTTCTACATCATTAAGTAAATCAGATATTTTCACAACAAAATAAAAAAACAGGCATTTTTTTCCTCACTGTTTGGAGTTAATCAAACGGTTTTTTTTCTTTTTTTTAAGTTGGTTAGAATTACCAAACAGATTTCTTTTTGATAAATGTCAGAAAACTTAAACATTTTTTGTAATGTTTTTTTTTTTATTATTTATTTTGCGTCAGTATTTACCGTAATGTGAGAAGAAAGGCCATTTACCTTAATGCAATTTGGTTGGATTGTTTCAATGTAATGAACATGTATTATGCCTAATATTGCTCTGTTTAGTTGAATATAGGTTTCTTATATTTTATATGTTAAACGATGTAAATGAAAATGGGGGATATTTTTGTTACATTGTTTTGTTCTGAGACTAGTCAGGTATATAAGGTGTGTGAAAGACATTTCAAAACATAAAATTTTATTATATTTTAGTTTACTTTGTCCCTGCTGTAGAATGTAGAATAAAACCTTTTTTTTTTTTTTTTTTAGTTCATTTGTATTGTTTTTATCTCCAAAGTTTGGTGCTGGAAAGGTTTGAAAACTCACCTTGAAAATACTTGAAAAGTGTTCAAACCCTGATAAGCGTTGATCTCCTGCTTGCAGCTCAGGCCACTGCAGCATTCCAGACAAGATACTCCGACATTTTCCCCTCCAAGGTGTGTCTGCAGCTGAAGATCAGGGAGGTGCGGCAGAAGATCATGCAGACAGCGGCACCCTGTGATGCCTCCATTTTAGGCCCGTCAGAGTCCGCTGCATCGGCTCCAGGACCATCCGGCTCCCAGGCAGGGGAGGGAGCTGGGAAAGGAGGTGGAGACCTGCATGATGAGGAAGTGGAACAGGGAGCAGACGTGAGTCCAGAGGAGCTTCGTGAGTCACAGGACTCTTCTAGATGAGTGGTTGACCAGTCAGTAACTTCTCCGCTCACATTCTTCCACACTTATCCGTATCCAGTTAGAATTTGTTTGCAGTATTTGGACTTTTGTTTTTTTTTTTGTGTCCCTATTACACCAAAAACATAAACACTTTAAAAACAAGTGGTACAGAAAGTACCACATAAACAAACTGTTCATTCCCAGACTTAAATCAGCACTCTGTATCGACCACCTCAAAGGAAGATTGATGCCAGTGACCGAAGGACCATCATGTACAGCTGCACTCATTTGCCTTGAAGATGAAACGGTTCCTGCTTCGGATAGACAGACGGCGAACGGTTAGCAATTTTGAAAGAGATAATTGATCCATGTTTTGATATTTGTTCTGTTTTTAATCATTTTAGAGGAGTAAAGGCAGTGTGTGAGGAGCAACCTGTATGTAAACTTAAGTGTTCTGAGTTTGTGGTTTGTTTCTGCTGACATTCGGGGGCTGGGCCCTCAGCAGCCGGAAACGATGCGATTGCTCGCAGTGGACCTTGAGAGATCACTTCCTCACCCGTAGGCCTTCAGAGGAGGTTTTACCAGGAGTGACTCGAAGATAATCAGAAACTAAACATGGACTTTCTGGCAGTGCCATCATTCCTGCAGATACCTGACCAGCCAGGACTGACCCGTTAACACATGCCAGTAGTTGGGAAGTGAGCATTCCTGTGCCTCTCGTTTGTTTGCCATGAAGGAAGGAGGAAAAGTCGGAGTCACCGGCGGGCACATCCTGGCTCTCAGATATAGAGGTCGAGCGGAAAAGTTCCTTAATCCTCTGTTGCCAAGCAGTTTATTTACTTCTCTTTTTATATTTTGTTTTGTATTTAACATCGTCATACTCAGTTTGTTGTTGTACTATTCTTACGGTTATTACTCCTCATATCATTTAAGTGAATCATTTTCTTCTCTGTATTCGTGTTTTTTTGTGTTTTTTTCTCTTTCTGGCAGAATTTTTTTTATTAGTTTCTGCTGATATTAAATTTCTTCTTCTCTTAGGTTTAATTTTTTTAGATTTTTTTTAATTTAACAGTTTTGGAGGCAGGTGAGACATGCTGCTCCACGCCTGTACAGTTCCTCCATTGTAGTCTTCCCTTGACTGGCCTCTCACCTCAGCAAGGACCTGCGGTGCAATTCTTTTTATTCATTTCAAACAGGAATACAAACACAGCGTGGATCTTTTTAAGTCATTTCAACAGTAATAAATCGTCTGTTTTTAGAAGACCCTGTATGCCTCTTACTACCCTCGCTAGGTTTCTATAGTCTCAACACTTAAACGTCTTCTTCCTCCGCCTCTATACTCCCCTCCTTCCTCCTTTTGTCACTTTATTGCTCTCTCCTGACCTTTCTAGAAGGGCGGAGGAAGAAAAACTGGAGGAAGTGAAGGGAGGGAACAAATCAAAGAGAGCTGGTAGGACATAATACTGGTTGTGTCTTTGTGCAAGACTTGGTTGTGCTGTAAATAATTACTGTAGAGTCTGTAGACTCATTATTGATATGGAAAAACAATCTGTCATTGAGCATATGTTGACTTTTATCATTACTGAAGAAAAAACATTAAATGGAAAAAAAAAACAATAAATATGACTATTAATGTTGTGTTTTGATTATGATTCTGTTACCCTGAGAGAAATGTGTAAGCATGAATTAGATTTAAATTTATATCTTTAATTAACTGATTTAAGGTCTGTATCTGAATGGGTGTTAAAGGTGTGTTTGTACAGAAGTGTCTTCTTTGAGCTGTTATTCCACTCTGCCACCTACTGGCCAACTAGTGAAAGTTCATAAAACAAGTGTCCCAGGTGAACACATTGTTAGTCTTTGAAGAGCAGCAGTGTCAAACTCCACACCTGAATGGCTGGTGTCCTGCAACATTTAGGAGTTGCTCCACTCTAAAAAAAAAACAAAACAAAAAAAAAAATCAGGTTGTTAGATGGGCTGTAAAGATTGACTTCATGTTGAGGAAGGAAATTAACCCTTTAATTCAGTTATACTGGACTTTGAACACATCCAAAAGCTGCAGGTTTCCAGCCCTGGTGGGTTTGACTCCACTTTTCTATAACACAACATGAAATAATGTTAATTAGCAACTAAGTACTAAAACAACTTAAAATATAGATTAATTTGTCATGTTAGGAAACTAATCATGTCCATTGAAGTGGACATTATGCATCACTTATTTTTTTGAAAATAGAGATGCAACTATTCCTCAAGTAAAATAAACATGATAAACTACAACTCACGGTATATTATAACCAAAGCAATGTTTTCTGCAAATTTGTACATTTCAGTCGTCTAATTTTGCATAAAATCAGTGCATTGTTCTTTAACTACCAACAGTGCTGGAATTAGTTTGGTGCATCACTGAGCTCATTCTTTACCACTTCTCCATGTTTAGTGTGAATATTTTTGCTTTGTAGAAATGTCTGTTAAATTACAGGAATAATATTGAGTGAATGGTAAAGCCATTGTATTGAACAGTGCTTGCTTTGTAAACCACAATATTTTTATTGTCTAGGTTTAACTACACAATATAATATAATATGTATAATACTAACGACAAATTGCTACCCTGTCCTGTCTTTGGTTGAAGGGTAGCCATTTATTTGGATTTTCTAATGAATGTGATGAACTCATCAGTCTGGATCTGGAAATTTCCACACATATTTACCTTACTATTGATCCCCGTGCCAGAATTATTACACCCTTCTAACTATGCATATTTCTTTCCATTATTTTATGCAGGATTTTCAATTCGAGGGGAAAAGGAAAGAGTAAAAGCTGGAGATAGGGCAAGATGGAGGAAGAACAGCAAATGTGTCTTAATAGGTAAATGTCCTTCTAATTGATTAAAACATAAGGTTGTACAATAGGGTTATTTAAGCATTAGTTATGTCCAAATACTTTAAAACACAACTGTCTGGTTGAAAAATGAAGAGAAACATTAAGAAAAAAAACACATTTATTTTACAATGAAACAGTGATAAAAAATAATATAAATGTAATCAGAGGCACAAACAATGGTCCTTATTTAAATGTATAGTCATCTTTAATTTAATTGTTATCACTTCCAAATGTATCAACAGTGATCCCTCAAATGAGAAAAGAGGAGGAAACCTGACAAACTTTGGTCTTAGTCGAGTTCAGAAGTATCTGGTTGCGTTAAATCATCACATTTTCCTTCACAGCAGTGAACTAGTCCTAGTTTTCAGCCAGTATTAGGACTAACGTTGAATCAGGTCCAGTTTTGGTTCACTCAGAGCAGCTGCAGCCCGTCCGCTGCTGGGTCCGCAGCGAGGCCGTTCTCCAAAGCTCTCTGATAAATCTCCAGCGCCTGCTCCAGAGGCAGAGCCCCTCCCTCGCTCGTCTCGATGATGGCAATCGTCTCTCCAAACTCGTTACACATGATGGTGGGAGTGCCTTGTGTCTGTGAAGGGGATTATTATTAATCAGTACCAAAGTATTGGGATTCCTACTCTTAATTTATCCTGTTAATATGGATGGTCCTGGTGAGGGAAGACAAAATGAGTCCTGTGTGTAATCCAACAGGATTAATTATTTAATTGTAAGAAAATTCAGATTATGTAAGGTTATATGGTTTCATAATGACCACTATGACCCTCTAAAACAACATTAATGTGAGTAAAATAAACCCAGAGCCAGCTCTGAGTATTAGTGGCATTGTAGATGAAAATTACCACCAAAAAATTCAAAATTTAAGGTTAATTTAACATTTTTACAAAAAATTGGATAATCTCTAAAGTCAAAAAGTTCTAAACTTGAAAAAAAAAAATCATAGCAACCCTTAAATGTGAAAGCAAAAACTGATTTCTACAATATGACAAAATACTTAACTTTGTACAAGTATTCACCCCTTTTAAAGTAAACAGAGGTCCAGTGTATTCAGGGATTCTCCCAGTGTATTGTAATCAAAATCACACCAGAGTTCACTGTAATCAGAGACCAAGAGTTTTAGGTGGACCAGAGATCGATTGCACATTCACACCTCCCCAACAAACTGGAGTTTCTAGGCAAACAAACTAGAGTTTGATCAAAGTGGACTAAACATGGCTGGTGTGAATGCTCCGAGTGGCAGTGCAAGAAGATACTTGACTAGAGATACTATGGTCAGTGGAAGAAAGTTTTTTGGTCTAATGAGACCAAAGTGGAGTCATTTGGCCTACAGACAAAATGCTATTGCAGAGTGAAAGACTGATTTGTAAAATCAATTTAAAAAAAAGAAAAGGGGAAAAGAAAAAAAAACAAAGAGCAAAATATCCAGCGGTGAATAGGCTACTTTAAAAGGCACTGTACCTGCTGTAAATCTGAGGTCTGGATCTGGATGAGCTGGGTTTGCCCGTTGGCCAGATCCACTACGGAGGCATCCATCACCGCCACAGCAGAGCCGGCCTCCGCGGCAGCAGCCTCCTCATCCAGCCTCTGCTGCCTCGCGTGGGTCTTCTTGTGGTTCCTCAGGTTGGAGAAGGTCTTGAAGGCTTTGCTGCACAGCGGGCACACGTGCGGCCGCTCGCCCGTGTGCGTCCTGCGGTGCTCAGTGAGGTGCATGCTCTGGATGAAGCCCTTTCCGCAGGTTTCGCAGCGAAACGGCCGCTCACCTGTGTGGACACGCATGTGCTCCCGCAGGTGCGTGCTCTGACGGAAGCGCTTCCCGCACACCTGGCAGGGGAACGGACGCTCGCCGGTGTGGACGCGCTGATGGAGCGCAACCGCAGAGGATGACACAAACAGTTTGCAACAGATGGGACATTGGTGAGCTTTGGGTCGCTTTCCGGCGTTGCGCTGCAGCCGTCCTCGACCCAGGGAGAAGTGGCTCAGTCTGTGAAGCCGCAGGTTGGAAGGAGAGTTAAGCTTCCGCCCACAAATATTACAATCTAAGGCTCCTTTACCCCAGCTGGTTAAATCCCCTGATGATTCGATCACTGTTGTTGATGTAGATGGTTCTGACGGGTTTTGGACCGGTGTCGGGTGCTGCTCCACACAGTGACTTTCCCGCTGACTCTTGGTCAGAAAGCCCGCTTCACAGAGAGGACAGGGAAAAGGAGCCGGAGCTCCGGGGTGTTGAGTGAAGCGGTGCGCCGCCAGCTTGTTGGGCCAGCGAAATGTGGCGGGGCATTCGGGGCAGGCAAGCTTCGGCGCGCTGGAGTGCAGCAGGCTATGTTGACGCAGGTTGGACGACTGGGAGAAGGAGCGATAACACACGTCGCAGCGGTACGGGCGAACTCCAGAATGGATGAGTGTGTGGCGCATCAGATTGGCCAGCAGGGAGAAAGTTTTACCACAGTCTGAACACTGGAAGGGCTTCTCACCTGTGTGTATGCGCATATGGTTCTGCGCATGGATCTGCTTCTTGAAGAACTTCCCGCATACGCCGCACACAAACCTGCGCTGAGGAGTGTGTGACTTGCTGCGGTGGTGAGCGAGCAGGAGCTGGGAGGGAAACGTCTTCGAACACGCACGACAACTAAACGGCCCTTTGTCTGACGACGAGGCGGTGTCTCCTGACGCCGCTTCATCGACAGAACCAGAAATTGCGACATCTTTCGTCATAACCTGCTGTTGCTCATGAGCTGCTTCCATTTTAACATTGTCCTTCTCCTTCATCACTTCTTCAGCATCCAGAGTCCTCGGAGAGTCAGACTGTGGATTCCTCAGTTGCTCCATCTCTTCTTCTGTGAGTGGAGCCTGCTCATTGATTCCCGCTTCATCTATTTGAGGTTTCTTCTTATCTCTTACTCTCTGTAGGATAGCAAGAGCGGAGGCAGATGCTCTTTGTGGAGGTGAAGCCTAGAGAAGAACAGAGATTACGTGACATTATGTTAAGAGTGCTGAAGCAGTCAGAAGGAGAGGGGTATGCCAGTTCCTACCACAAAGATGTGAGTGGCTGTTCCTGATGAATCCTGGTCGAGGTGGGTCCGACGATGGTAGAGGTATTTAGTCATGTTGGTAAAGGTTTTGTTGCAGATCTGACACCTGTGAAATGGATCTGCAACATGTACCTTTCTGCAAGAGATCAAAATAAAGAAAAATGCATATTCAGTCAAAGTCATTTTTGCTAAATAAATCTTTCCAAATTGTTACAGCTCCAACTGCCCGATAAGTTGGGGACTATATACACCGTGTTCCAAATTGTTATGCAAATTGGATTTAAGTGTCATAAAGATTAAATTTTTTGTTGAGAGAGAGAGAGAGAGAGAGGGGGAGAGAGAGAGAGAGAGCTGGTCGGCCCCTTTCAGAGTCCCCGAAGGTGTGAAAATGACCTCAGCAAAGTATATGGACTTTCTGACTGATCACTTTCTTTCATGGTTCAAAGAGAAGAGCCGGACCTTCAGTAGCAAAATCATCTTCATGCATGACAACGCACCATCTCATGCTGCAAGGAATACCACTGTGTCATTGGCTGCTATGGGCATAAAAGGGAGAAACTCATGGTGTGGTCACCATCCTCCTCTGACCTCAACCCTATTGAGAACCTTTGGAGTTTCCTCAAGCAG